>JAXQQM020071749.1:0-87502 GCA_034641835.2 Pinus albicaulis
CACTGTTAATCTTGCGGAAATTAAAACTCAATTGCAAACACATGTGAATAAATTCAATCACACATAAACACAGTTGTTTAATGGGAAAGCTTAAAGCTAAAAACCCCAACTATCATATATTATGTATATCAATGGATCATGTAATAATCTCACACAAAGCTTAGTACATCAAGCTCTCAGTACAATGAACAATCATTACACACTTTCATACATAAATTTTCATATCTATGCACCAATTTCTTGCCTCCTGACAGCCTGCCTCCACTACGCAATCCCTGCTGAAGAAGACCCCTGAATGAATTTGAATTGGCCTTGCCTTGACTGTGCAATCCTCATTGGCATCTCCAATGTGTGTCAGATGAATTGAATGCATCACTATAGTCACAACAGATAGTCCATCTCACCCTTTCACCTATCTCTCCACTGGGTCTCCACTGGAACTGACATGCAAGTAGTTAACTGCTATATTTGTTCAGTTGTTAGTGAGTTATTAGTTGTGAATTAATTAACTAATTAATTTACTAAACTCTCACGAGTGTATCTTTCAGTTATACCAGATACAACTAGTTCAATTGAGTTTAACTCACTTAACTGAGTTAAGCTAAATAACAAATCCTGTAACTATTCTTCCAACTCTGTCATAACTTTGGCACTTCATTTCTAACTGAGTCCTCCATGCATGAGCCACCAATAACCCTAGGAATTTGCGTAATTCCTTCGGCCCACTGATTTTCCAAATATGTTCACTGAAATAAAGTTCTCCAAGAGAATAAGTTGATATTTATTGTTAGATTATTATTAAGGGCTAATAATAATTGACATGTATCTATTTTTAGATTGACGATCCATAAATAGACTTCGCCCAATATTCTAAAAATAGAATTTCATCTATTTTTCACATTTGACCAACCATCTACAAATAGCATCCTGCAACTTATAGAATATGCTCACCATGTCTAAAAATATACATACACCTAAAAATAGCCTGCCGGCCCCACTTAGTGAAGGTGCTTACTTTTCACTAAGCTCATCATCTTGTTGAATCTCAACACCCCCTCTCAACAAGATAGGGACTATGCTTCACCCCGATCCTACCTCTATGGTATTCGAATTTTCTCCTACTGAGTGCCTTCGTCAGAATATCTGAATCCCGATCTTCCGTAGGAATGTACTGAAGCAACATGTTCTTCCGCTGCATACAATATCTGATATGATGATAACGAATATTAATATGTTTAGATCTATCATGAAAAACAAGATTAATCAAGAGTTTAATGCAACTCTGATTATCACAATGTATCACTGTAGGATCTAAATGAGAACCGAACAAACCGACTAGGATCTTCCTCATCCAGATAGCCTCACATGCATCTTGACTTGCTGCCATGTATTCTGCTTCCGCTGAACTGAGTGCCACGGATCTTTGTTTCTTGCTGTACCAAGAAACTGCTGTAGATCCGATAATAAAAACCCCTCCTGATGTGCTCTTTCTATCCGTTGGGCTGCCTGCCCAATCTACATCCGTGAAGCCATGAAACTTCACCTCATTCGTTTGTCTGTACCATAAACCATACTCAGATGTGCCCCTGAGATACCTCAGGACATGCTTGCCTGCCTTCCAAAAGAGCTTGGTAGGCTTAACCATCGCTTGACTAAGCTGGTTCACTGCATAGCATATGTCCGGTCTTGTATTAACTAAAGACATGAGTGAACCCACCAACTGTCGATAAACATTGGCATCCACTACCTCTGCCGATGTAGCATCCTCTTTCCTCCAATTTCCTGGAAGAGGAGTATCCATGGGCTTGCAGTCCTCCATGTGAAACTTACCAAGTATCTCCTGAGCATAATTTCCTTGAGACACAAACAGTTCACCTTCTCGCTGCCATATTTACAATCCAAGGAAATAATGAAGGAGGCCCAAATCCTTCATCTCAAACTCCTTTGCAAGATATGCCTTGCATGAGTGTATCAAATTCTCATCACCCATTAGTATTAAATCATTAACATAAATAAAAATGATTAAAAGCTTACCCTCCACCACAATTTGGTATAGGTTTGCATCCGCCTCACTCTTGGTGAAGCCAAGTCCGGTAAAATAGCTGTCGATCCGAGTGTACCAAGAACATGGTGCTTGCTTCAGCCCATACAACGCTCTTTTGAGTCTGCACACATGCGACTCGCTGCTAAAGATATAAAATCATTCAGGCTGCTCATTGTACACTTCTTCCTCAATGATCCCATTAAGGAACGCAGTCTTCACATCCATCTGATGAATGTGCCAACCCATCTGCGCTGAGAGAGCAAGGATGGTCCTTATGGAAGAATACCGTGTGACAGGTACAAAGGTTTCTTCATAATCAATCCCCTCGATATGTGAGAAGCCTCGGGCAACAAATCTTGCCTTATACTTCTCGACGCTCCCATCAACAACTTGCTTTACCTTGTAGATCCATCTTCAACCTACCACTGATTTACCAACCAGCCTTGGAGAAATCTCCCAAGCATTGTTTCTGACAATGGAGTCATACTCCTCCACCATGGCATCTACCCATGTGGGCTCTTGCGCTGATTCTTCAAAAGAAGATTGCTCTGTCACAATACACTTGCTCGTAAGAGCCATGTATCCAGTAAATCGGTCAAGTGAATGTCTCTATGTGAGCTATGATGTAGGAACTCCTACATTCTGTTTTGCATCAAGCTTCAGTCTCTCAGCTTCTGTGGTACACTTCTGTTTGTTATGATGTTTTGTTATGCATGACTGGACTCCTCTACTCCATGAATCTCCTCCTGTGTCTGATGCACATCTAGAGGCTCATTTTTGGGAACAAGTAGCTCCTCCTATTCATGCAAGTGTAGCTCCCTCTCAAGCGACAACTTCATGGCTTTCACCTCATTGAATTTTATATCCCATCGCACCACAGTCATTCGATTGTTTGGCAAATACACACGATAATTATGGGGTGTTTCTGTTTACCCCACAAATATCCCAAATTCTATAGTCAGCTCTAGCTTCTTCCTGGCGTCCTTTGTCACATGAATGTAAACAGATGAGCCATAAAACTTCAAATGAGAAATATCAGGCTTCTTACCAGTAAAATCTTCTTCAGGTGTACTCATGCCAAGTACTCTATGAGGACAATGGTTTTGCACATAAACTGCAGTGTTGCATGCTTCCGCCCACAAGTGCAGCGGTAGGCCCTGGTCATGCAGCATAGCTCGTGCAACACCCACGATCATTTTGTTCTTCCTCTCCACGACCCCATTCTGCTGTGGGTTATGAGGTGCTATGTGTTCTCTTCGAATTCCTTGTTTTCTACATAAGTCTTTGAATTTTTTCGAGATATATTCACCACCATTATCACTCCGCAGAGCCTTCACTAGCTTCCCCAACTCCTTCTCCACAAATGCTTTAAACTCACATAAATTTGAGAATGTTTCGCTCTTCTTCTGCATGAAAAATATCCAGCATCGACGAGAATAGTCATCAACAAATATAACATAACACCTGTGTTTTTCTTTTGAAGCAACCGAGAAAGGTCCACACGCGTCTGTGTGAATTCTCTCCAGGATCATCAAAGCACGGTTCTCCTTCTCATGAAAGGTGGTATTCACAAAATTACCCATAGTACATCCCTTGCATTGATATGACTACGCAAGAGTACCCTTGCGAAGTCTAGTAGAAATCTACTACAAAATATTCAAGGTGCCATGGTGAAGATGGCCCAATCTCCTGTGCCATAATTTGCCCTCATCCCGGCTCACCACTTATTCTACTTTGCCCATCATTGCAGTGGAGCCATCTACCTACTGCTTGTAGAGATTCTTAACTCGAATCCATATCCTCTTGGTTTGACCCATTTTTTTGTGTCGCAGTAAAGATTTTCCCTCGCTAAAAACAACATCATAACCTCTATCCTCCAACATTGCGACTGAGACCAAGTTCTTCTTTAGACTTAGAACATGCATAACATCTTTCAACATAAATGGTTTACCTGACTCCCTCTCAAAGGTAATGGTTCCAATTCCGGTCACATTGTATCTACCATCGTCGCCCATCTCTATATGCATTTGGAGATCCTTCTCCTCCAAGTCACTAAACAACTCCTTGTCTCCCGTCATATGGAAAGACACATCACTATCAAGATACCACACCAATCCCATTGCGCTTGAAACTAAGCATGTGATCAAAGAGAAGCCAAGTTAAAATTGTGAGGCTAAGGCCTCACCCTCTGCAGCTCCAAAAACCTTCTTGTTCTTCTTTTTCTATGGGAAGTTAGTGGCTAGATGCCCATGTTCGTGACAGTGAAAACACTTCACTTTGGACAAATACATCTTCTTGCCTTTAGCCTCAGATTTTGGATGGGATTTCTTCCCCTTCCCTTTCGTTGCTTTGGCAGCCAAAGAGAAATTCTCTTCATCATCATTCTTTGATGAAGAGCCATCCCTGGTATTCCACCTTATCTCCTCCTTCACAAGGTCTGACGAAAGTTGCTCCCAATCCGGTAGTTTCTCCCATCCATTGACAGAGTCTTCGTAGCTGTGCAAATCGTTCGGAAGCCCAAGGAGAGCCAAGCTCACCAAGTCATCATATGAAACTATAATCCCCACACTTCCCAACTCATCCCTACATTGGAAAAACTTCGTGAGATATTTTGGTATACTGTCACCCTTCTCTATTTTGATTTTTCTAAGCTTATCTTTCAGCGCCAACTTCCTATGGTCACTGCTGCTTTGGAAAAGAACTGTTAAAGCCTTCCACATTGAAAATGGAGTGGCTTTCTTGTGAAGGCTTGACATAATATGGTCTTTCACACCTTCCAACAGAATTATTCTTGTCCTTGCTACCTTCTTTTTCCATGCGTCAAGCCCTGCAGCATTGCTAGAAGTAGGCTTAGGAACATTGCTATCAATGAACTCCTTCAGTCCATTATCTTCAAGCACCGCCTCCATCCTATCCTTCTAGGCTATGTAATTCGAGCTACCCTCAAGGACATACTCCAATCACAACCCATTGAAAGACATTTCAATGAATACTCAACTATCGCACCAAGAAATTTCTGAAGCAAATTCAAATTGTCCACCAGCACAAAACTCAACACCGCTTCACAATTGAAATCTCCAGTGATTAACATTGCTTTGATACCATGTAGAAATTTATTAATAATGATGTATTGCCAGATTCTCCTGATCTAACAATATTTATCTTCTTGCTAAATAAAAAATCCTTCCACTGTTAATCTTGCGGAAATTAAAACTCAATTGCAAACACATGTGAATAAATTCAATCGCACATAAACACAGTTGTTTAACGAGAAATCTTAAAGCTAAAAACCCAACTATCATATATTATGTATATCAATGTATCATGTAATAATATCATACAAAGCTTATTACATCAAGCTCTCAGTACAATCAACAATAATTACACACTGTCATGCATAAATTTGCATATCTATGCACCAATTTCTTGCCTCCTGACAACCTGCCTTCATTGTGCAATCCCTACTGAAGAAAACCCCTGAATGAATTTGAATTGGCCTTGCCTTGACTACACAATCCTCATTGGCATCTCCAATGTGTGTCAGATGCATTGAATGCATCACTATAGTCACAACAGATAATCCATCTCACCCTTTCACCTATCTCTCCACTGGGTCTCCACTGGAACTGACATGCAAGTAGTTAAATGTTGTATTTGTTCAGTTGTTAGTGAGTTATTAGTTGTGAATTAATTAACTAATTAATTTACTAAACTCTCACTAGTGTATCTTTCAGTTAGACTAGACACAACTAGCTCAACTGAGTTTAACTCACTTAACTGAGTTAAACTACATAACAACTCCTGTAACTACTCTTCTAACTCTGTCATAACTTTGCCACTTCAGTTCTAACTGAGTCCTCCATGCATGAGCCACCAATAACCCTAGGAATTTGCGTATTTAATTCAGCCCACTTATTTTCCAAATCCGTTCACTGAAATAAAGTGCTCCAAGAGAATAAGTTGATATTTATTGTCGGACTATCATTAAGGGCTAATAATAATCGACATGCATCTATTTTTAGATTGACGATCTATAAATAGACTTCGCCTAATATTCTAAAAATAGAATTTCATCTATTTTTCACATTTGACCAACAATCTACAAATAACATCTTGCAACTTATAGAATATGCTCACCATGTCTAAAAATAGACATACACCTAAAAATAGCCTGCGGGCCCCACTTAGTGAAGGTGCTTACTTTTCACTAAGCTCATCATCTTGTTGAATCTTAACATGCATGTAGTATTGCCAACATTTACTTCTCATAAATAGCCTTTTGTAAATACTTTCTTCGATTGGACGAATTTCAAAAGCAATGGGTCTTCCTTATTGCATTAAAACAACACCAATTCCAATTCCTGAGGCATCACATTCCACAATAAATATTTTTGTGAAGTCTGGCATAGCTAATACTGGTGTTAGGAACATTGCCTCTTTAAGATGTTCAAAGGCCTTAGTTGCTTCAGGAGTCCATGAAAATGCATCTTTCTTCAATAATGTTGTTAGAGGTGCTGCTATTCTCCCATAATTCTTAACAAACTTGCGATAATACCCTGTTAACCCGAGAAATCCTCACAACTGCATTATGGTTGTGGGGACTTTCCATTCCTTAATGGCTTTAATTTTGTTAGGGTCTACCTTAACACCCTCGTGAGATACAATATGACCCAGATATTCCACCTCTTGTACTCCAAAGAAACATTTGGATGTTTTTGCATATAATTGTTTCTCCTTCAATAGTTTGAGCACCCTGTCAACATGTTCAACATGATCCTTCCAAGACCTGCTATAGATTAGTATATCATCAAAAAATACTAGCACAAATTTTCTAAAGAAGGGTTTGAAAATGGAATTCATCAACCCTTGAAATGTAGAAGGTGCATTGGTAAGGCCAAGAGGCATGACCAAAAATTCATAATGACCCTCATGAGTTCGAAATGCTGTTTTCGGAATATCTTCAGTCTTCATTCTAATTTGATGATATCCTGAACGAAGATCCAACTTAGTAAAATAATTTTCTCCATGTAATTCATCCAATAATTCATCAATCATAAGGAATGGGAAATTTATCTTTAATAGTGAGCTTATTGAGCTCCCTATAATTTGGACACATGCGCCATGATCCATCCTTCTTGTGCACCAATACTACTGGAGCAGAGAAAGAACTTTGACTAGGTTGAATTATACCATCCTTTAAAATTTCTGCAATCATACGTTCAATTTCGCTCTTTTGGACATAATGATATCTATAAGGCTTGATATTTGGAGGAACACTTCCTAGAATCAAATGAATAGCATGATCATGATCATGAATAGGTGGGAGTCCTTTGGGAGTTTCAAAAAACTTGGAATGATTGTCCAAGACTCTTTGGAGATCTGGAGAAATATATGATTTTGATGTTGGAACTTCTAGTGAGAATAATTGTGAAATTACACCTCCTTATTCTTTCTTCAGAAGCTTTGTCATGACATTAGAGCTTATTAACTTTTCTGGTTTCCCTGCGATACCCCGTAATTCGATTTCCTTTCCTTCCAAAAAAAATTTCAGGAAAATCTCTTGGAAATTAAAAGCTATCGTCCCCAAAGATTGTAACCATTGTACTTCTAGTACAACATCAACACCTCCCATTGGAATGGAAAGCATTGGAATATTCAATAAATATTACCCCATGGCTAGCTTGATATTATGGCATTTTCCAGAGCAATTTATAGTTCCTCCATTTGCAACCATCCCTTGACATGCTGGGTATAGGAAAAAATTCAATTCCTCCATTTGCAACCATCAATTCGAATGCCATAGGTCTGACCTGATTTGGATTCTTGAAGGCAAAGTTATGCCCAATCTCCTACGATGACCTAATTATGGACTGGTTCAGTAGAGCGAACTTGTACGACTTGCCACGTGTCATTGTTTCCTCCTTCGACTCTAAAATTGATACGGAAGAAACTATAGTTCGTGTACTTGCGGCCACTTCTTACAGAATTCCAATCCAATTCTCAGAGAGAGAGCTATGACGATTTTCCCACAGTCACCTCTTTGAGATGAAATTTGGGAGCCTGTAAAATACCTAACTTTCACAGATCCTATCTCTGAAAATATTGCGAATCAAAATCTAAAATTTTTCCACGGCGTTCCTAAGGATGCGACTTCGCTTTGTGAAAATTTCAGCTTCTGAGCCCTCGTAGCAAAAAATTTATAGCAAAAATTCCACGATGACTTGTTTAGGTTAAATTCAAGAGCCTGCAAAAATCCCTAACTTGCACAGATCATATCTCCGAAAATATTGCGAATCAAGATCTAAAAATTTTCCACAAACTTTCTTAGGATTTTGGCTTCACTCTGTAAAAATTTCAGCTTCTTAATCTTCGTAAAAAATTTATAGTAAAAATGCCACGATGACCTATTTGGAGCAGTGAAACCCTAGATCCCAAAGCTCCGATACCAAATGTTATGAAACTAGCTCCAAAAATAGAAGAGAAGAGGGATCAATGCCTTAGAAATCAGCCACTTCGAGGGGGAAACCTCCAATACATTACATAAATGAACAATTCTTGGATGATTCAAATGACCAAAACCTCATTTCTATATATAGGAGTCCATGGGGCCACAATGTAATCCTAGCCGACCTAACAATAATAATGTAAGGGCATAATAATAACAATATGGGGTTACAGGGGTACAACAATAACAATAAGGGGGTTACACTAGTAATAATAAGGGACTATACTAGTAATATAGGGACTTAATAGTGAACCACTATCAAAGAGTTTATAAATTCTGGTGTGCTTTGAAATAACCCAAATATGGAAAAGCTCAATTCTAGTTTTCTCATCTTGAGTATCATTAGGACAACTTGAAGAGCTAGTGCTTGTTATGTCCATACCTTTCATTCCCATTGCTGTGATATTTTTTTCATCTCCCAAATCAGAGCCTAAGTCATGTTGTGTAGTTGCAGCTGCCTTTTGCTTCCCTTTGTTGTTAAACTTCTTTGGTTTCATCTCAGGATGAAGCTTCAAACAATGAGCTTCATCATGACCCTCTTTGTAACAATGTTTGCATGTTAGTTTTTCTCCTTCCTTCTTGATGGATGCATTATTATTTCCTTTCCCTTTGAACTTACTGTTGGGCCACTAATTTGTATTATTATTATTATCACTTTTTAACATCCATTTCTAATGTTCTTTTATCACATTATTTATCATAATTTATTATATAATTCCATTTCATAATTATTTATGCTCTTTCGGATAAATAATACTTGTTCTCCTTTATTTTAATAAATTAATGATTATTATGCATGATTTTGCCAATGATGGTTTATTAATGAATTCGTTATAACATCACTCACTATTTTAGCCTCCATGATCTCTTCCATATTGCAGATTTGATTTTCAGCTGATAATTAAATATTCCAACTCAGAAATTCGCTGGAATAACAAGATAAAATTTTTCATTGAATGTTTCGGGCAAACGGAGAAGAGTCTTGAAAATCCGAAACATGGGTTTTTTGCAGAACGGGCCAAATTAGTTTTTGAAAGATCAGTTTTCCGAAATTCGGTCTTGATTGAGAGAAACGTAAGGTTATTCAAAGGACAAATTTGTAGATTTTCTGTTGTGGTCGTTTTCCAAATTGCCCCAATTGTAATTGCTAGATTCAACTTGTGTCAGCTGAATCATGATGGAAAGATAATTCAAATCTCATCTTTCTTATTGAGATTTTGTAAGCAGTCTATTTCCCTTTATTGTTTGTATATTTAAAAGGGCACAAATCAAAGAGAAGGAGGATAGAACGCATAGGGGATAACACATATATGGTTGGATATGCAGGGAATAGAGATCTGTAATAAGAACATTTCATTGAGTTAATGCAAATTATCTTCGTGTTACTCTTGTAAGTTTGTGAGTACATCGAAACCATGATCAGAGAGTTGGGCCCACTCTCCTGATCAGGTGCTACATTCTTTCTGTACATTGTTAATTCTATTTTTTGTTTTTCATATTTCGGAATTGTCGTAACAGTAGATGTAATTGCTGGTATCTTTATTGCTGTGAATGCATTGCAAGCTTTACAATTTATTACTGCCATTCTTTTAATGCTGTTACAATGATTTTTGCTTTGTTTAAATTATTGAATTCATAATTGATATCAGAATTGTGTTATTGTATCTGCACATACTGTGCGTGTTAGCCTTGCAATAACCAACACCCCTAGATTGATAATTAATGTGGGAAAGGGTTTGAATATTCATTTACACTTGGACACCAACATTTTTGCGCTGTTGCTGGGGAGGCTAATAAAGGTGCAAAAACACGATTCATATTGATCTAAGGATCAATCTCTTGTCCTAGGGAGGGAAATTCTACCCTGCTCTAGGTCTTAAGCGTAGTTTTTTTGTTTTTTTTTTTGATTGATTTATTTGGAACCAATCTCTCGTCCTACGGAGGGAAATGCTGCTCTTCTCTAGGTCATGAGCGTATTCGTTCTATTTTTCTTCTTTTTTTGATTGATTTCTTAGGAACCGATCTCTCGTCCCAGGGAGGGAAATGCTACCCTACTCTAGGTCCTGGGTGTTAGTCATTTTTCTTAGTTTTTATTTTTGCTGATTTCTTAGGGCTTAATCTCTCGTCCTGGGGAGGGAAATGCTTCCCTGCTGCAGGTCCCGAGCTTAAGATTTATTGATTTACTTTCTTGATTTATTTATTTCTGTTTAAACACCCAATATCTCGTCCTGGAGAGGGAAGTTTCACCCTACTCCAGGTCCTGAGCTTTAAGAATTTTTTGAATTTTTTTTCCTTCATCTGGTTCTATGAACAAAGATCTAAATAAAAAGGCAGAGGATAAGGTCAAGGAAGAAAGCATCAACACAATCTGGAACTCATTCACAGAAATTTAGGATGCGACAAATATGGGAAATCAAGACTATATTGAAGATTGGTTTCACTCTATTGTTTGCTCGCAACATCACTCTACACTTCAACAACTCTTGGCACCATCCATAACAGGGAAGTTGGTCTCTCATACCCGTGTATTTATTAACATACATTTTTCAAATACGGGTATGTGCATACTTGAGGCATTATTTCAAAAATGGATTCACTGGAAGTACACTTATATATTAGTATATTTTATTTTTAAAGTAGAGTAGTGTAGTGTAAAATATAGAATGAATAAAGACATAAATAAATAAATTTCTTTAGATGTAAAAATAATTGTTTTTGTTGCAACACACTGTGAAAATTAACATTGGTGATCAATATTAAATTTTATTTATGCATGTAGATGCATTATATTGAAAATAAAATTTCTACAAACACTCATATTCATTTTGATTACATTCTTGGAAAAAATCCCTAATTATCATATCTTATGGCTTGCGGGCTTGATGAAAATTTTGGAAAAACAGTTAGGACAGTCATGTTTTGAGGGATCAAATGGGCATATTTCCAAGGCCTGTTTCTATTATACATAGACCTTCATGTCTACTTTCTAAAACAATTTTAATCACTCGATTTTGAGTTGAAACGAAAAATTTATGACCAAAACAATGACAAAATGTCTAGTAGGCAGCTAAGGAACAAAGTTGGGACAGTCCGTTTTTGGAGGCTTAAATGACTAGATTTTGGAAACCTGTTTCTAAGATATATTCCCCTATGAATATAGTTTAAAACACAATTTGAATCACTTTATTTTGATATATTATGAGGAAGTTATGACCAAAATATTGACTGCTTATTGTAAATCAACACTCTTGAAACTCTTTTTCCCGACTGTTCACTAGCGTATTTGACACATCAATTTTTATTTCCTTAAAATTATGTTTCTATTGGAGATACAAAAATTTATCTACTTTAATCACTAATTTTAATCGGTTCAATCCATCATCAAATGAAAAAGTTATGCTTGAAATATCAACTGTTGGTCTGAGCTGGAAAATCGAAAATGACTCTATTATGCAGGTTGTTCTAAGAAAATTTAACATACCATTACATGGATTTATTAAAACCTATTTCTATTGGAGACATATTTCTAAATTAACTTTCAATTGGCTTTGGAATCACTCAAATCAGACGAAAAGAAAATAATTTATCATTGAAACATTGTTGGTTAGTATGGTTGGCCACCACTCTCCCGGAGGTAATAAATTAATTTTACTTTGTTATTTTTTTCCCATGGATTTGTTTTATAGAGTAAATAATTGTTTTTTTTTTCATATTTCTTGGATTAGGAGAGCCCTATCACCTCTCTTCTTTCTTGATTTCATATTTTATTGCAGGTAGACACTTGTTTTTTTTGCAAGTCCTAGGAGAATAAATGAGGTCAATTTATGAACAAGTGATTCTGGAAGGCAATGATAATGAAATATAAATATTTTCAAAGAAATTTCCTCACACATAGAAAACAACATGAATAATTTTCAAATTTATAACATGAGAAATGGGGAATTGATTTCTATTTGAAGATCCAAGTCATTTAAAAAAAAAAAACATTTTTCCATTTATTCACCATTCACAAACAACATTGCTGCATCAAAAATCATAACCATAGTAACTTAAGTTATTTATTTATTTATTGGTTTTCAATAAAGAGTCATTTATTTTCTAATTTTTCTTATGTTTTTATGCTTCAGGTATTTTTTACTTCAAAGTCACATTTTCTTTATTTTGTTCTCAAAACAAAAGGAGCAAGTTCTTAAGTTTCACGATGTTGTTACTCCTTGGATGTTGCTACTCGTGATGTTGTTACCCCTTGGATGTTGCTACTCCATGATGTTGTTACTCCGGATGCTACTACTCGTGATATTGTTACTCCTTGGATGCTGCTACTCCGTAATGCTGTTACTCCTCGGATGTTGTTACTCTGGATGTTGCTACTCCTCGGATGCTACTACTTCGTGATGTTGTTACTCCGTGATGCTGTTACTTCTTGATACGGTTACTCCTTGGATTTTTCTACTCCGTGATGTTGTCACTCCGGATGCTCCTACTCGTGATGCTGCTACTCTGTAATGCTGTTACTCCTCAGATGTTGTTACTCCAGATGCTGCTACTCAGGATGCTGTTACTCCTCGGATGCTGCTACTATGCGATGCTATTACTCCATGATGCTGCTACTCCTTGATGCTGTTGCTTCTTCAGTGTTGTGAATCTGTCCCTGCTATTACTCCGTTAGCGCGGTGAATCCATCACTGCTGTTACTTTGTCTGTGCTGTGAATCCGTCACTGCTGTTACTCCGTCAGTGCTGTGAATCCGTCATTGCTGTTACTTTGTTGGTGCTGTGAATCTGTCACTGTTGTTGCTCCGGAAAATTTTCTAAGTATCCAATGCTGTTACTCCTTCGACGCTGTTAGTTCGAAATTTTTTCTAAGTGTTGGGTGTTGTTACTCCGTCGGTGCTGTGAATCCGCCACTGCTGTTACTCCGTCGGTGCTGTGAATCCGCCACTGATGTTATTCCTTGGGTGCTGTTACTCCTTCAGTGCTGTGAATCCGCCACTGCTGTTACTCCTTAGGTGCTGTTACTCCTTTGGTGCTATTACTCCAAAAAAATTTCTAAGTATCCAATGCTCTTACTCCTTCGATGCTGTTACTCCTTCTGTGATGTTACTCCATGGTGATATTTTTCTAAGTACTTGGTGCTGTTACTCCTCCAGTGTTGTTACTCCACCAAGGTAAGTTGCTAGGTACGTCCTCAACCGACTCCATCAATTTAATTAGTATTTTACTTACAACATGACCAACTATGACTGATGACAGACATACTTTACTTGGGGGGAGGTCTCGTGTTTAGTACTAAGGATCATTATTATGGTAAGTCTTGTCAGGAATGCTTCACCCTTAATTCCTCATTATTTTTTAAAGTGACTAATCCTCCTTCATGTCACCTTCCTACCATCGTTCTTTTTCCCCTTTCCTTATTATTACCTAAGTCATGGTTGTTGTTATCTCAGTCACAACTACTGTTGTTGGCCAATTTTCACGTTGAATTCAACATATGTAGGTCTTTCTGATTTGTTTTTCTCTTTGGTGAACGAGAAATACTTTTAATAGTCTAGGGCCTCTTTGACATAATTCTTGGGTAGTCAATTTATCTTTGTTTATCTATAAACATAATCTTATTTCTAAGGAATAATTATGCAAAGATGATTTCATCATGCCAGCTTTCAACTTTCCTAATTGGTCAAGTCCCTGATCTTGTAAAATTTATGATGATGACCACAGAATTGTATTTAAATCTTTCCGCCATTATCCAATGAATTATTCCTCAACCCCAATCTCAACAATAAAAAATATATTTATCAACAGTCATTTGAAGGTTATTAGTTTTTAAGAAGCAAAACTATCAAAGTTGAAAATAGTTACTACACAACTTTTTACACCATCCCTAACTCTTAAGGAGCTGACCTGCCACCCCATCTATTAAGTAATATTTACTGATTAACAATAACCATAGTTGAATATTAAATATAAATGGTCAACTAGACGATAGGAGGTCTCATCACGAGCCGAACTGCCATGATCATAGGTCCTAATAAAGTGATATTACCACTGCTAGTCACCAAGCCACAGTAATGGCCTTTAGTCATAAAACTAAAGGACAAGAAGTTTCATCGCGAGCCAAATTTTTCACTTTTATTAGCTCCCGTGAATGGCATTGTTATTAACTGGTTACCACGCCAGAACAATGATCTTCAGTTGACATCTAAGTAAATTGAAAGGCTTTTGTAACTATGTACTTATTTCTAATAGATGGGACACCGACATCTCAATGGGTTAAAAATGTATCCTTATCGAGGCTATGGACGTCTGCTAGCAACAGTGGCTATGCCCATGGTATAGAAGTTAATTTAATACTATAATCTACTTGGTTACCTTGTTTTCTCAAAGCTAATTTCCGATAAAGCTGACTGTTTCATATACAAGGTTCTCCATGATTCATGGCTCATAGGGTAATATTTAATCAGTTCTTAGATGATGGTGGTTATGGTTTATATCTATTATTGAGTTATAAATATTTACTTTACATGTCAAGGATGAAACTTTTAGGATATTTGATATTTGACATTTTGTATCATCTAATCTATAATTCCTTTATTCTACAAGGATCATACATTTAACCAAAGATAGTTGCTTGCCCAATCGATCACCATTTATTTATATCTTGACTAAATGGACAGACCGTGAGAAGCAAAGACTGAGATAACTAATTCTCATAATTTCTGTGCTCATGACAACCAAAGCTTATGGGTATAGGGAATGCATCTTTTCCCTTCTTATCCATTATTATCACATTTCATTCCCAATATGTTTATGTGAGTTTTATATGTAATGGGGTAATTGAGGCGATGAATTAATGATTAAGGATACTCATGATATGTTTTATAGAAAACAGGGAAACTAATCAGTTTGGTAGAAGGAAACCCTGCTACACTTTCTGATTACTTTTTTCAGTGTGCATGGCTTCCACCTTCCGCATCACTTTCAACATCAGCTCAACCTACATCAACTTCAAAAAAATGTCAATCCATACATGCCATTCCACATTTTTATGGAGGTAAAACTTGAGGTAAAATAGCATAAGGTTTTGATTTATTAAAATTTTAGAAGAATGTCATGAAAAACCATTGAGCATTATTCACTCATATTTTTCAACCATTATTTCCCTTTCTTTACTTCCCATTTTTCAGAGGCAAAATCTTTCAGTTTGGGGGAGTGTTACTTTCAATATCATGAACATGCCATTAATATTCTTTATCATCCATCGATCTCATTATTCATTCTCAAAATCTCCCTTATTCCATGTTGTTATACACCAAACAAATATTTTAGCCATGATTGTAGAAACCACCCCAATTTGTTTTCTAGTGTAACATGAGGGCATGCTAATTCTATAGTTTAGGAGAAGGGTTGCTATGCATGATGAATGATTTCTCATTTCTTCCTCATTTAAGGTATACAATCCTAAAATTGTTTTGTGTATATCCTTAAAACTATCAACTGGATTCTTCTGATTTTTGGACAACAAAGATGTATCATTAAACCCAAAAATTTTCAAGATAAACCAATTTGTTAATTCCAAAAAAATCATGCATTATTACCTAAAACCATTTTTCTGATATATTGAAACCCGTTAGTTGCATTTATTTGATTTTTGGATTGGAGAAGCATTAATATAGTATAAATTTGCTTACAAAATTTCAGCAAAATCTGGTTTGTAATGAAGTTTGTATTTACTTGTATCATACTTTGTTGCAACTTCATATACATATAGTTGAAAGTATACATGAAAATTATTTTAAGGAAGCATTTGAGGAAGAAGCTTTCTCTTCCATCAAAATCATGCACTGGGGTGAGAATTTTTATTATTGTATTACAACTTGGTTAATAATGAGGCATTGGGCTGCATGAGGACATGCAACATGTTAAGTTTGGGGGAGATTGTTACACATTATTTTGTCACCATGACATTTAAGTGTCTATATGGGTTCGTCATTACCTATATAATTCTCCCTTAGAGGTCTAAAACCTTAAAATTCCTAAACCAAGTCTTGGATTTGGAGAAAAGCTCATAAAAATCATAAAAACCCTAGTTCCGCACTTTTCCTAGCCATTACCTGCGGTACCGCACCTTTTGTAAAGAAAAAATATGATACGTACCACATGTTTTGTGTATTAAAACTGCGAAACACTGTGAAAGGTAAAATGAAAGAAAAAGTAAGTTCTAGAAGCCCAGCTGGTCGAATATTCTCCCAATTGGAAGCTTCTAGAAGGAATTATCTGGTCGAAGCTTCACTCCCTCCATTCATGAACCTTTATCCCTTCATTAAAGGAGCCCATCCGTTGGTATTTGGAGCTTGATCCCTTTATGAGAGGAATTATCCCTTCCTTTTTGGAACTGAAACCACTTCCCTTCTGCTATAAATTGAAGCCATGGTTCAGTCTCAAGGGTAGCTACTGATATGTAAAAAAGTACTTGCTTTGTAAATTATATTACATTAGAGAAGAGAAATTTTTGAAGAAACATACTCTTTTTGTTAGCTGTTATCCATGCGAGAACGATTACACAGTCGTATTTAGGCTGGTTCAAAGAGTGGAAGGGCTTGTCAGACCAAAGGAAAATGCTTGTTCCGGACCCCGGAAGGAATTGTACAACATCAAGGCGAACGCGGTTGTAAGGTTTCTTCTTTTATTTAAAGATAATACAAGTGGATCCTACTTTCTCACTAAGTTGTTTATGTATTTACTTGAATGACTTATTTCTTAAATTCCTTGATCATTAAGATAGATTTATGATTTATGAATTAGTATATTTTGCAGGTGCTTTTGATTCTCTTTCATGTCTTTGATTGCAGGTCTTAAGAGATGACTTCTTTGGAGCGACAGGAAAGAAGACTAAAACGAGCATTGGACCACAGGTAGGTCCTTTTCCTTCATCATAGATAATTATAAATCATACATAATCTAGAGGAAGTAGTTTAAATTTGTCCGTTTGTTTCTAGATATCCTTAGGATACTAGGGAGATCGTTCTTGTCTGCAAGAAGGATTTGTCCGTGTAACAAAATGGTGACTCCGCTGGGGAACTTTCTTGAACTTAGTTTTATTTTTATCTTTGAGTTTGACTTTTTAAAGAGTTTTTATGATTTTGATTAGTCTACACTGGGTTGGGTAAATTATCTATTAGAATCCATGAAAAGATGATCAGAAGTTTTATTTTTTTCTATATGTTTTCTGGCCTCCGCACTTTTTCTTTCAAAACAGTGTGGTTACCTCCGCAGTTTTTATGTACAAACAGTGCGGTACCGCACCCTTTTTGTATTAAAACCTGTAGACTTAAGGAAAATTTTTGAAAAACTAAAAATTCTCTTTTCTGGAACCAGATTACATGATTCTCTATATTTACCCAAACTTGTTTTGAATGTCAAAAGCCTTGTGTGAATTTCTTTCAGCAACTCTTATAATCTCATCAGTCTCCGTTAAGTTAATTGGGTGTTTTGAATATTATTTTTGAGAAATTCTTAATTTGATTTCCTTTGGTCATTACTTCGAGGTTTGTCTCAGTCTCTTAACAATTTTTCATCTTTTTTCTTTTGTTTTGCAAAACAATTTCCCCCTCATTCGCCTCGGGGGGGCTAAATTGTGTCCGAGTGTCAATCGCCTTTGAGTGTTTTTATTTTTTGATCTTTGGAACTCTCACCCAATTTTCTTTACTTACACTTGATTGGTTATTTAGATTACATTAGAATCATCTTGTGTTTGAGAATTCTCTTGCATAGATTACATTTTCATTATTAGAATTCTCATTTTCAGAATATGAATGAAAAATGTGCATAGATTTCATTTGCATACTTTTCAAGTGAATTGTGCATAAATTACAACTGCATAGTTTACATTCTGAAAAATCAATCGTAGATTTAGATCAGTTTCTTTGATTTGAATTTACATGATTTTATACTTGTTTGAAAAACATAAAAATAAAAAATTTGAAATTGATTAGCATTAGTTTTTCTTGATGAAATTAGTGCATTAGAGAATTTGTTATATTTTCTCTTATTGATCAATTTTTGCATTGTTGGAAATGAATGGAAACTCTCTCCTTACTTTAGCTAGGATTCATAGAATTGAAAAGATTACATTATCATATTCAATTTCATTCAGTTTTGGGTTGGGTCATAACACCATTGGTTTCATATCCATTTACCCTTTGAGTAATAACAACCCAAATAACACAACACTTAATAAAATTCATCTAGTAATTTTTACATTTTTAGGGTGCTTTCCACCAATCTAGCTCAGGATTAGTGCTTTGGAATAGGTTGTAGTTAACTTTCTAGAGCAACTAAACAAACAGTAGCATCTTGTGGTAGGAAAAATTCCAATTGTTGCATGTATGCTCTGGGAAGGTCCTCCTAAAGGAGTCAAGCACAAGATCATATATGAACCAGTGAGGTAATCATACCTATCTCATTGGGAATGATAGCAGATGTGCACGTATTAAAAATGGTAAACTTCAGATAGACCATTGTCGAGGAGCCTGGGGTCACTTATCGGTAAACCTTGGATTATGTCAAGGAGCCTTCAAGGGGATTGAGCTATTTACTTTGCCCTTGCGTGTATGTCGGATCATAGACTATTCCCCCAGGTATATTTGTTCCCATTGGTTACCTTAGTGGCTATATAATTTAGGATTCTTTCCCAAGGTGACGGTGGAGGGAAGGTCCCACTGTACCTGGAGTAGACGCTGACTAGACTCACTTGGACTCTTCGGAGGGTTCTCTTCACTCGAGATGGCATAGTGGAGAAACTTGCACCGGTCTGTTTCATTAAGCAGGTTGTTGGGGTAACTGTTCCAACTGCCATTTCTGCATTAAAATTCAACGATGTTGGATTTCATCACCAACTAGTTTCTTTAGTGCGAGAATATAATATTTGTGTGTGGTTTGACTCCTAGATTTGATAGCGCATGTTCATTTGTTTATTTTTACTTTTAGATACCATAGGTGTGAATTGTGAATTTTAATTGTTTAGGTGTGAATTGTGAATATTTTTAAATTTTTAATAAAATTCACTGAAGTTGAATATAATGGAAACTGTTCCAGAATTTACCAACCAAGGAACCCCTCTTAATGAGAATCCTAGTACTTTTCCTTGCTTTGGAAATGTTGGTACTCCTTATATGGCTACATTGTCATTACCTGGATTTACAATAGGTTTACCGATATGGTTATTTTCAACTTCGTTGGCCTCGAATACTCAAATTGTTCCCCCTCAACCGGATGCTTCACCTCAATGGAGTTTACCATCTCAACATCACCAACCTCATGTTGACCCTTTACCTTCTTCGCCCAATATGTCTTCCTCCCTTTCTTCCTCTTCGCTTGGTAAAAGCCTTGACACTAGTAACCACGTGGCTAAGAAGAAGAAGAAAGGGAAGAAGAAGAAGAAGCAAGCTAAGAAAGAATTCAACAAACCAACCATGGATGTAAGTGTTAGTAGTGTTGAGGAAACCTCCAGCATGCATCGTAAACCCAAATTCCATTTTAAGATTTGTAAGGGTGACCACTTGTCCTAGTATTCCAAAGGTCTTGGAAGTATGTTCTGAGCATTCTCATCAACTTACCGTTGATCAATCAACCAGTGATTATCAGGTTCCTGGGAAAAAGAGTAAAGTTAGGTTTCCTTGTAAGTTATGTAAACGTAGTCATCAAACTCACATTTGAACTCACATGGATGAAGCCTCAAAATTGTTGGAAAACCTTACTGTTCCATAGCAACAACTTCCAACAGGTTACCGTAAACTTTCTCCCAACCTACCGTCAATTGATAAAGTGATTGATCTAATACCAAGTACACTCAATCCCACTCTTCCATTAAAGAGTGAAACTGATATCACTCAGGTTGATGATCCATTAGTTGATCAAGTGGTCGATTCGATTTTACATTCGGTCGATCCCATTCTCCCTATAGAGAGTGAACTTCATACCGCTCAGGTTCTTCTTGTTACATCAGATTCTTCTACGCTAGGGGGAATTTCACCTGTTCCTACTGAACCCCCTCCAAGAACCGAGGTATTTTCCTTTGTTTGGAATATACTGACAGAACCTCATCTTCCTTCCTCCATCCCTTTCCAAATCATTGCGAAGGTTTGTGGTAAGAATGTGTGTCGCACAAATGTAGATGAAGGTGCTTCTGTTAGTATTTTATCCTCAACTGCTTGGAAAGCTTTGGGTTCCCCTCAGCTTGTGGTTGTTACATAGAATCTTTAATCTTTTAACAGAACCATTAGTGAACCTTTAGGTATCCTTCCTAAGTTTCCTATTACCTTGGAAGGTAAAACTGTCTGTATTGATCTTATGGTAGTTCGAGGCCCCTTGGATTTCAATTTACTCCTTGGGTGAGACTATGTCTATGCAATGAAATATGTCGTATCGACACTCTTTCGAGTGATGTCTCTCCCTCACAATGGAAACATTGTGACTGTTGACCAACTTTCATTCCCTAGTCTTGATTCGACTACCAATAATTTGACACCCCTAAATGTTCCTTATACGGAAGTGGTACCTACCCCGCCACGGTTAATTATGTGGCAACCAGTCCCATGTTTTCAGTTACTGATGCAAGCGAGCCTCTCACTATTTTCTCGTCTTCTTTTGACTCGGATTTGGTAATTGACATGGTAAACCCTATGGGATTATTTGAACGCGATGTTCTTATCCCTATTGAGTCCCTTGACATGTGTTCCTTCCAGAGAATTGTTCTTCCATCTGATGAAGACCTCTTAGAAGCCATGATCGAGATGTGTCCCTTGACATGTGTTTCTTCCAGTTGGAAGCCATGATCAAGATCCCATGAGGATAGTTTTTTACTGTGTCAACCTCGTTAAAAAATGAAACAGACCCATGAGGATGGTTCCTTTTACTTTGTCAACCTCGTTAAAAAATGAATAAGCTCATGAGCATAGTTCTTTTCTTGTGTCAAGCTCATTAAAAAATGAAACAAATCCTCTCCTAATTGAGTCGAGTCTTTGATTAGATCTCGTAAGTGTTAAGTCGAGTCTTTCATCTGATCTCGTAAATGAACCTTCATTACATCCACCTATTAGTAACCAGTAGTCTACTTAGTTGAATGCAATGAAGCTTGGGTGGCATGCGCTCTAGCAAGTTACACTTGGGGGGCATTAAAACTTATCTCAAGCATGATTTTTCCTTTGTTTCAAGCTTGTGTAAAAATGAAACAAACCTATCTCAAGCATGATTTTTCCTTTGTTTAAGGCTCGTATAAAAATGAAACAAACCTATCTCAAGCACAGTTTTCTATGTTTCAAGCTTGTGTAAAAATGAAACCACTCTCAAGCACAATTTTCCTACGTTTCAAGCTTGTGTAAAAATGAAACCACTCTCAAGCATAATTTTTCCTACGTTTCAAGCTTGTGTAAAAAATGAAACCTATCTCAAGAAAAGTTTTCTATGTTTCAAGCTTGTATAAAAATGAAACCTATCTTGAGTCCATTTCATTTTTTGTTTTCAAGACTCATTAAACTCATGAAAATTCTGAGATTCTTTAGCGATATTTTCATTCTTGTAAAACACATGAAAATGCCGAGTCCTTTCCTTCTTTTCCTGCTCGTAAATTAAATTGAAAGTCGGCCATATGAGTACATATTTATCCCTTTTTCAAACTTGTTAAAACTTACGAAAAAGCAAAAATGATGAGTATACTTTTATCACTTTTTCAGGCTCTTGAAAATTACGAAAATGCAAAACCTTGGAGTTCTCTTTTAAGCCCTTTTCAGACTCTCTAAAAATGAAAAGATCGCCGAGTACTTGACTATTCGAACTCATTAAATTAAATGAACGGTCGTCCCTTCAGTATAAGTTTACCCCTTTTCCGGACTGAAATGGACTATTTACGAAAAAGGTATACGTTGACTAATCATGGTCAATAGAGTTCTCTCCTGTATTATTTTATCCTTTTTCGGGCTTGAGAGACTAAATTTACGAAAAAGTACACCCACAAAGTTTCCTTAAGTTTTTCTTCTGACTCCCTAAAATTGAAAAACACCGAGTTTCTCCTATACTGGACTCGTTAAAATTTAACAGTAAAGGACCTATCAATTATAAACAAGAACAAATCACTCCTTCTTAGGGTTTGATTTTATAATAAGTTGGACTCATCCGAAGGATGAGCTTACACAAACAAGAAAATGTTATCCTCCTCAAGCTTGTCAACAATAAAGAGGTACTTGCCAGAAATGGTGGGGGAAAAAGAGAGAAAATGAATCCAGTTGTCACACTTTGTTTTAAAGCAATAATCCACTCTTGAACACGACACTTTTTGTCACACTCGTACCTGGGTTGGGAAAATCCTTTGCCTATCAGTTAATCAAACCACATTGAAAGTCTTCAGCCAGTTTCTGGGTATTAACTTTAGGTCAATTTTTACCAAACCATCTGCATTGTCGTTATGTGTTCAAGAGATAGTTCAAATAAACCTTTCATTGCAAACATTCGTCTCCATTCGTGTTGACCATCCCTGAGTCAGTCCTTGCAAAATATTTCTACAAAACTTGATCTAATGGTTTCGTTTCGTTGTATTTCCTATGACGGGTCACTTTCTATCGATGACAGCTCATCATCTAGAAAGTTGATCTAGAATCCTATCAGTACCTTGGGATCTGCATGCTCTAATGGTAGGTTTCTCGCCTTCGACGACAGGTTGCATCATTGACCTTCGATCGAATGATTCCGTGAAGTGTTCGATTTCAAATCATTTATTCACACTTCATGGATTGTTCTGAGTACTTTGAGAGCCATTGTCATTATTGGTGGTTTCTCTCACACTTGTTAACAGTTCACATCAATGACTGGTAATCAAGTGGTTTCCACCATATTTGAATTCAACATAATCAATCGCATGGATAGAATCGTACTAGTTCGAGTAGCGGAAATCAAGACCCTGGATGTAGTTTCCACCATCCAGGCTGTGAGGAGTTTTATTATTCATTATGCAGTAGACTACTTATTACAAATGGCTGTGTCCATGCTGCGTCTACTATTGATGTAATATTAGAATCATTTCTATATTAGAACATTTTAGTTATTTTTGATCTGAGTATGGGAATGCCTAACTCAGCGTGATATACATATATATATGTTTGCATTTGAATGTTTTTACAGGTTTCAACCGGTGTGTCCGCAATCCAATCCTCAGAATGATAAATCACTTCACTCTTTGAAATTACCTCAGACTTCGCACTTTAGGGGACAATCTCTTACACATTATTTTGTCACCATGACATTTAAGTGTCTATATGGGTTCGTCATTACCTATATAATGCTCCCTTAGAGGTCTTAAACCTTAGAATTCCTAAACCAAGTCTTGGATTTGGAGAAAATCTCATAAAAATCATAAAAACCCTAGTTCCGCACTTTTCCTAGCCATTACCTATGGTACTGCACCTTTTGTAAAGAAAAATTGCGGTACGTACCGAATGTTTTGTGTATTAAAATTGCAGAACCCCGTGAAAGGTAAAATGAAGGAAAAAGTAAGTTCTAGAAGCCTAGATGGTCGAATATTCTCCCAACTGGAAGCTTTTAGAAGGTGTTATCTCGTCGAAACTTCATTCCCTCCATTCATGAACCTTTATCCCTTCATTAAAGGAGCCCATCCCTTGGTATTTGGAGCTTAATCCATTTATGAGAGGAATTATCCCTTCCTTTTTGGAACTGAAACCACTTCCCTTCTGCTATAAATTGAAGCCATGGTTCAGTCTCAAGGGTAGCTACTGATATGTAAAAAAGTACTTGCTTTGTACTTCATATTACATTAGAGAAGAGAAATTGTTGAAGAAACATACTCTTTTTGCTAGCTGTTATGCATGCGAGAACGATTACACACTCGTATTTAGGTTGGTTCAAAGAGTGAAAGGGCTTGTCAGACCAAAGGAAAATGCTTGTTCCAGACCTCGGAAGGACCTGTACAACATCAAGGCGAACGCTGTTGTAAGGTTTCTTCTTTTATTTAAAGATAATAAAAGTGGATCCTATTTTCTCACTAAGTTGTTTATGTATTTACTTGAATGACTTATTTCTTCATATCCTTGATCATTAAGATAGATTTATGATTTATGAATTAGTATATTTTGCAAGTGCTTTTGATTCTCTTTCATGTCTTTGATTGCAGGTCTTAAGAGGTGACTTCTTTGGAGCGACATGAAAGAAGACTACAACGAGCATTGGACCATAGGTAGGTTCTTTTCCTTCATCATAGATAATTCTAAATCATACATAATCTAGAGGAAGTAGTTTACATTTGTCCGTTTGTTTCTAGATATCCTTAGGATACTAGGGAGATCGTTCTTGTCCGCAAGAAGGATTTATCCGTGTAACAGAGATGCTGGGCCACTAATTTTTATTACTATTATCACTTCTTAACATCCATTTCATCCATTTATAATGTTCTTTTATCATATTATTTATCATAATTTATTATATAATTCCATTTCATAATTATTTATGCTCTTTTGGATAAATAATACTTATTCTCCTTTATTTTAATAAATAAATGATTATTATGCATGATTTTGTCAATGATGGTTTATTAATGAATTCGTTATAACATCACTCACTATTTTAGCCTCCATGATCTCTTCCATATTGCAGATTTGATCTTCAGCTGATAATTAAATATTCCAACTCATAAATTTGCTGGAATAACAAGAGACAGTTTTGTGTTGAACGTTTCGGGCAAACGGAGAAGAATCTTGAAAATCCGAAAAATGAGTTTTGTGTAGAACGGGGCAAATTAGTTTTCTAATGAATTTTTTTCCCAAATTCGGTCTTGATTGAGAGAAATGCAAGGTTCTTCGAAGGACAGATTTGTAGATTTTCTGTTGTGGCCGTTTTCCAAATTGCCCCAATTGTAATTGCCAGATTCGACTTGTGCCAGCTGAATCATGATGGAAAGATCTTTCAGATCTCATCTTTCTTATTGAGATTTTGTGATCAGTATATTTCCATTTATTGTTTTTATATTTAAAAAGGCACAAATCAAAGAGAAGGAGGATAGAACGCATAGGGGATAACACAGATAGGGTTGGATATGCAGGGAGTGGAGATCTGTAATAAGAACATCTCATTGAGTTAATGCAATTTATCTTCATGTTACTCTTGTAAGTTTGTGAGTAAATCACAGTGCTGATCAGAGAGTTGGGCCCACTCTCCTGATCAAGTGCTGCATTCTTTCTGTACATTGTTAATTCTATTTTCTGTTTTGCATATTTCAGAATTTCCGTAACAGTAGATGTAATTGCTGGTATCTTTATTGCTGTGAATGCATTGCAAGCTTTAAAATTTATTACTGCCATTCTTTTATTGCTGTTACAATGATTTTTTCTTTGTTTAAATTATCGAATCCATGATTGATATCATAATTGTGCTATTGTATCTGCACATACTGTGCCCGTTAGCCTTGTAATAACCAACACACCCGGATTGATAATTAATATGGGAAAGGGTTTGAATATTCATTCACACTTGGAAACCAACACTTACTCTTACCTTTGTCTCCACTTGTGAATGGATTCTTGCTACCCTCTTGTGAAATGTTTTTGCCTATTACTTCAAGATGTTTTTCCTGAACATAAACCTTATCTAAACTTGTAGAATGAAACATAAGGATAATATGCCTTAAATAAATATGTAAAATCCCAATATATTTCAACAAAGTGTCTTGTGAATTCAAGTCTACACCTAATATAAAACACCTTCTTCTAAATTCTTGAGTGTAACTTTGAACACTTTGACACTTTAGTTGTCTAAAATTCTGCCAATCCATAATAGCCTTTTTCACATAAGCTAATGGATAAAATTTTATTCTAAGTGCATCAATAGAATCTATCGAAGAGGTGAAGACCTTACCATGATTTTTCATATCCTGTTGTGTTTTTGCTTTCCACCAAATCAAAGCAGCGCTTTCCAATCGTAATGAAGCCAAATTAATCTTTGTTTCATCATCTATGATGTTCTGAATCCTGCCATAAACTTCAAGTTGATGAACCCAATTATCAAGTCTTTCAGCATTCACTTCACCATTATACATAGGCAGTTCAAATTTTATATGAAGTTTTAATAAGGGAGTTTTACCATGCACCCTTGGGGTATGTGGGTATGTTTGAGTAATAGTTGTTGTGGAAGAGGAAGAAGATGAAGGTGAGGATGAAGGTGAAGATGATGGTGGAGAAGAGGGTGGTTTGTCACCATTTCCATTTGAAGGATTGTCATAATCTCCTCCTTTTCCTCCAGAAGAACCCTCTCCTTTTGAAGGCTTGGAACTTTCACCTTGCAATCTTGAAGTTCTCTCTTCATAGAGAACCTTCACAATTTCAGTCATGTCAAAGAAATATTTTCTGAATGTCTTTCTTCATCTGACATATTATAAGTTCCTCCTTCACGAGACATGCTTTTTGAAGCTTCAATTGCAATTTGAGGTGAAACTTGTGGTGGAAATTGAGGCAAATGGGTTCTCCTTGGCCTTGACCTAACTTGAGGACTTGCAACCACAAGCTTTCCTTCTCCTCTCTTGGGCTTTAACCTTGTAAGCATCACATACACTTGCAAACAATTAAATCCTCACAACATCAAACAAAACATAAGCTCTGATACCAAACTTGATCTGTATGAGATGTTAAAGAAATTTTGCTTGAGGGTTTGTAAATTGCAACTGTTAAAAATTGAGTTTATGAGCCTTTATGTTATTTTTTTAAACACATTAAGCATAAATTTAAGACTCTGAAATAGCATAAAAAATAGACAAATACACCATAAAAATAACCACAACACAACAAATGATGAAGGAGTTCACACCTCCTGGGCTACATCTCCTTAGTCTAGCTTCCAATGGCTTGACCCTCTTTTATTATGCTCAAATTGGTGATTACATACATTTACAGTGCTCAAATGGCTTCAAACATTGTTCCATCAGCTTCAGAAGACCCAAAAATGCCTTCCTAGCCTCTTTCTGCTCCAAAATTGGTCAAAAACTAAAGAAGTTATGAGCTCCCTAGTTTTGCTGCTAACCGCACCACAAATTCCTCAAAATATGGAATTGTCCTACAATTTCGCCATGATTTTGGCTAATTGAGAAACAAATTCTTGGAATTCTGGGTGAAATTTATGGATTATTAAAATGCATAATGTTGCCCAAAATCTAAATTTTTAAACATAATGTTATGAGCTGGGGAATTCAGAATCTCCACAGTAATAATTTTTGCATCTATGTTTTAGGTCTAGATCAAGACCCATCATTAGGAAAAATCCTACCAAGAAGAGAGGAGGTCATATGGTATAAATATAAGCAGCGAATGAAGGGATGAGGAGAGAGCATGAGCTGACTAGCAAATAAAAAAAATTAATTAAAAATGGCGAGCCTTCGCCACACCTGTGGTTCCGGGAATTTGGTCGTATGGTGAGTTTGTTGGGGGGGACGGGGCTAAGCCCTGGCACGTTACCCCATAGTCCACCACCATAACATTCAAATAGGATTTCGATGGTAGGTTTTAATAAGAAATATGGTGGCACATGTGGTTAGGCGGTGTGTTGTTTGGATTTTTGTCTCAGTTTCGAATCTGTGGAGGTGCAATTTGGCATTCAAACCAATTTTGGTGGCCCCCTTGCTACCACGTGGCGACCTCCGGTTGGGCCACATGGCAGCATGTGGTTGGCCACCTTTCCAACCAATATAAATTCCCTAAACCAGAACCAATCAAGGCCTGCCACTTGTCAGGGAGTGGTAGGCCCAAAAAATTGAATTTTTTCAGCTAATCAGGATAGGCCATGTGGCAGCTTGCCACTGGCCAAAAATACATAGTCAACTGTCATTTTTTTGAAAAATTTACCTTTTTGGGAAAATGAACATAATGCGTTTCCGGGAGCATATAGTGTCGATTTCCTGCGAAACGAGTTGTGCCAAATTGAGAACGACGAGATCTATGTCGTCGTTTAGGTTCCACACCATTATGACAACTTTCATTTTTGAGAATAATTTTGAGCACCTAATCACTGATGATATCAATCCAATGGATGGTTCCATTATTAAAGATTTTAAAGGGTATTTTGGATCCATTCTTGGAGACAAGTTCTAAGATCCTTGTAGAAGCATAAGAATGGCTAACCGAGATTGAATAAAATATTTTGGTCTCTAATCCACACACCTTGTTCCAAAGTTGAAACTAAGCCTAAATCCATGAACAATGTTGAGCTTGCTCAATATACTGCAATAGCCTTACCTTGGAAGTTTGACCATGTCAAAATTGAGATTATACAAACCTAAGTTGTTATTTTGAAGAAGGTAATGGTTCTAGAAAGGGAAAGGGTTGGACCACAAAATCTCCTTCCTAAGCCTCAATATAATAATAACTGTCAGCAAAGAGGAATCAAGTATGGAATAAGAATAGGACTCCTCCTAAACAAAATGTTCCTAAAATTCTTGCACCATATTATATGTTTAACTAAGAGGGGATTCCTTGATATTTAACTTGTAATGAATCGCATAGGGAAGGGGGTTGTCCTAGGAACCAAAATTATGATAATAATTAATATACTAATGAGTTTGAACACATGAATTTTGTTGAAGATTTGAATCCCATTTATGTTATTCCATCACAAGAAGTTTATACTATCACTAGAAAAGAAGTTGAATTAAGTATTTTTTAGGTTGCTAGGATACCTAGATTGAAAATGTTGAATTACATGAATGATGAGTGTAGGAATAAGCTTAGGAAAGAGGAGTAATTTCAATATACTAGGAGAAACAGAGCACATGAAACTTTTCAACCTAATGATTTCCAACCTCCTTTGAGAAAATGGATTGGATACCCTTTACCCATGGATACCAATATCACCCTCTATCAAATTTTCATAAGAATGATGATATTGATTTGAATGTCAATGTGACAAATGTTTTGGCAAATATTAATGTACCCACCCTCTTATTGAGCTAATGAAGATTCCTTCTCTAAGGGATAGGGTAAATAAATTCCTAAGTATCAAAGATGAACCTAAGGATCCTGTAGCAGTATTACAAGATATTCATTATTATTGTAGGAATGGAGGACATGCACCTTTATTCATATGTTTGGTAGTAAATCACCTTATTATTCATAATTTTTTTCTACTTTATGGGGCTTCTAGTAATATGATAACTTTAAAGGTCATATGTCAATTAAATCTAAATATTTCTAGGCCTAATATAAACATGTGTGGAATTAACTTGAAAGCAATCCAAGTCTTTGGTATTATTAAGGATTTAAATGTTATATTAAATACATGCAAATATATCTCTCTATTAATTGATATTGTGCTCATAGATGCGTTTAATGCTTAGAGTATGTTATTATATAGGAAGTGGGATACAAACTTTGGAGGTAGACTTCAAATGGATTTATCCTATTCAACCATCCCAATCCCTAATTGAACCTTGTTTACCCTTTATAGGTAGAAGGTTGTGAAATACCAAGTACAAGATCCATAGGATCCTATGAATGAGCTAGTGAATAGTGGTGATGAAGTTGGTAATTTTCATGTTTTGAAAATCCTGAGAATAATAATTAAACAAGTTGTTGAAGAAGTTTTCAATACATAATGCAACCATCTATTTATAAATAGTCCACTGTATAAATGATAACAAAATTCCTTGCAGCCTGGATGGTAGAAACTAGATCCAGGGTCTTGATTTCCGCATCTCTAACTAGTACGATTCTATCCATGTGAATGAATGTGTCGAAGTTGAACATGGTAGAAACCACTTGATTACCAGTCAATGATGTAAACTGTTAACAAGTGTGAGAGTAACCACCAGTAATGTCAATGGCCCTCAAAGTACCTAGTACAATCCATGAAATGTGAATGAATGAGATGAAGTCGAACATGTCACGGAATCATTCGATCGAAGTTCAATGATGTAACCTGTCGTCGAAAGCGAGAAACCTGCCATTGAGGCATGCAGATTCCAAGGTACTGATGATTTATAGATCAACTTCCTAGATAATGATTTGTCGTCGATAGAAAGTGATCCGTCGTAGGCAAGCCCACAACACGAAATCATAGATCAAGTCTTGAAGAAATATATTGGCAAGAATTGACTCGGGGATGGTCAAAATGGATGACGGATATTTTGCAGACGAATGGTTTATTTGAACTGTCCTCTTGAACACATAACGACACTGCAGAAGGCTTGGTGACAATTGACCCAAAGCTAATACCCAGAAACCGACTGAAAACTTTCAATATGGTTTGATTAACTATTAGGCAAAGGATTTCCCAACCCAGGTGAACAAAAGTGTCATGTTCAAGAGTGGTCAACTGGATTTTCGAAAAATCAAAATACAACAAACAAGTCCATTTTTCTCTCTTTTCCCCCACCATTTCTGGCAAGTACCTCTTTATTTTTGACAAGCTTGAGGAGGATAACATTTGCTTGTTTATAAGCTCATCCTTCGGATGAGTCCAACTTAGTTTAAGATTCTAACCCTAAGAAGGAGTAGTTCGTTCCTGTTTTGAAATTGAACAGGTCCTTTACTGTTAAATTTTAACGAGTCCAGTATAGGAGAAACTTGGTGTTTTTCAATTTTAGGGAGTCAGAAGAAAAACTTAAGAAAAATCCGTGGGTGTAATTTTTCGTAAATTTAGTCTCTCGAGCCCGAAAAATGATAAAATAATGTGGGAGAGAACTCTATTGACCGTAATTAGTCAACGTATACCTTTTTCGTAAATAGTCCATTTCAGTCCGTAAAAGGGGTAAACTTATACTGAAGGGACGATCATTCATTTATTTTAACGAGTTCGAATAATCAAGTGCTCGATAATATTTTCCTGTTTAGAGAGTCTGAAAAGGGCTTAAAAGAGGACTCCAATGTTTCACTTTTTCGTAAATTTTTGAAAGAGTCCAAAAAAGTGATAAAAGTATGCTCTTTGTTGAAAAATGATCAATTCTTTTGAAAAATCCAATTTCTGCACAAAAACTTGAAACATTACACATACCTGTTTAAGATAAATAAAAATGCTTTCAAAAATAACCTTTTTAAAGTGAAAAATTAACAAATTAAAAATTCATTTATTCGAAAAAAACTTATAAAAAGGGTTTTTCTAACTTCATTTTTACCATTCGAGTTCAAAGTGAAAAGTAAAAGCTGGGTAAAAAAGTTCCAGTGAAGATTCTGGAAAATCCGTCCAACGAAATAGAGAACCATCAGCTCCAGGTAATCCACGACCTCCTAATATTGCATTTCATCCATTTACATTTCATTTTTAGGCTTTAGATTTCATTTTTAAGAGAAAAATATGTTTAAAAAATCGCCCGCGGGGGTCCGTAGGCACAACACACGGGCCCTACAGACCCCGACTTTTTCCTACATAGAAAAAATTCGTGGGTCCGCACTTGTCTCATGGCGCCCATGCGTTCCTACGCACTGTGTATGAGAACAAAGTGCGGACCCTGTGCAATTAAATTTCAAATTAAATTTTCTCAATTGCCGCCCAAAATTTTTCAAATTAGATTGTTCTAATATATCTTTTTATGCATTGTAGGAGATACAAGATGCTAATTTGGAGAGAACGTGAGCATGAAGACGTAGATGACGCCGCAATGCTCCATTTGCCTACAATGTAGGCATTAAGAGCATGTGGTTTGTATAAATTCTGGGCCATTCAGGGCATGAGGGCACAGGTAGACCTCCTAACATGGCTGGTGAACAGGTGGAACGTACAAGACTAGTGTTTCTTTATTGGTGGCCACCGGCTCGAAATTGAGCTGGAGGATATTTATTTTTTGACTGGTTTATCCAAGAGGGGCAAACAAATTTATCTGTTTGGGACTAGGCCAGGTGGCCAGACTGTCACTAGTCTTCGACAAGAGTTCTGTAATGATCAGGCAGACCCCAGGGACAAACGGATTGACATAAAAACTATCATCCGTCCCGAGCTAAAATTTATTTCATTTACTATCACCAGACTATGTGGGAGTGCAGCATTGCATGTGGCTACCGGTTCCCAAATGCACATTTTTGTAGACTGTTTTCGAGGCACCATTTTCCACTGGTGCGAAGCTGTGTTGGCCAATGTAAAAGGTCAACTAACCAGAGCAAAGAATGGAAAGCTAAATAACTTTGGATATGGATCCATTGTAGTCACCTTTGCTCTATATAGGATCCCCATGTTAGCTCCATAAAACATTCCTGTAGATGCTGGACTACCTCGAGAACTTAGGATGGTTCATTGGGTTGCATTGATGGCTTGTCATGCTGCTGAGGGTGTTGAGGTTGTTCGATTTCCTTCTCCATATTTCCGTTGGTTGGAACGCCAAATTTTTGTTATAGAGGATTTTCCATACGTCGGGATAGATTTCCACGACGACCAAGAGATGGCTCTCCCAACAGGGGAACAATGGGATGAATCAGGTAAAATCATTTTCAACAATTTCTAAATTCTAATTTTTTTTTTTGTATTTTAATCTTCTTGAAATTAATAACCAAAAGTTTTAAATGCAGATGTGGGCCCACGGCGACCAACCCATCTCCAGCCTTATGAAAGAAGACAACCAACTGCAGCCGCACCAGCCCTAGCAGGCCAATCGGCAGAGATCCTGTCTGATTTAGAGAATCACCTAGAGCGCCTGACTCTAGACATTCCAGAGATGGACATAGATGATATTCCACTCAGATTACAGAGATACGTGATTGGTGTCCCAGGACCTTTTAGGAGGTTCCTATGTAGGGTGACCCGAGCAGTGGTCTCTTATCGTGATCACCACCAGTGATAGGATGATCGTGTGGTAGACTCATATTTTTGACCTTTTGTATTACCATTTTTGCCGATCATAAGTTGTTTCCAACCTCTCATCGAAGACGATGTATATTTTTGAAACACTTCTATACTATGATATATCACTATTTACCGGCTATCTGTGTACATGTTATGAATGTTGTTTAATTTACTGTTTTGATTATTGCAAATGTCGATTTATCATACTAGAAGCAACTGCATCTACTAATGTATTTAAATGTCTTGGAATATGCTAATATTCAATGTAATCAAATTCACGTTCCAAGAGACGAACTCTTAAAAATAACCGTAATAACACTGGATTTCTAATGGCATAAACCCTGTTGAGCTGTAATACAACAAGTTCAGAATCCAACCTATCAATCAAACTCCGAATTCCAAATGATATGGATTCAGATAATAACTCAATCATTGCACTATACTCTGCCATGTTATTCGTTGTTTGACCAAGGCTTACCCCATGCATGGATACTAACTCGTCAGATGGTGAATAGATAACCCAAGCTGCGGAAGATATCTTCCATGTACTACGACAAGCACCATCAACAAAACCAATGTAGGTTTGAAGAGACGTCAACATCTGCAATATCAAGAGTAAAACTCAGATAAGCAGGAATAGTGACAATACGCACTTCTAAACTAGGCACGTTTTTCTAATCTAAGACACACCAGCAGTAAAGAAATCTATTCTAACAAAAAATCTCCACACCAAGTTTAAGCATAATATATCTTCAGATAAAGCCCATTTCTAGGTTTATCTAAAGGGACATCGTCAAAATCTATCAGTTCATAGGCCCCTTTTGCTAACTTTCGCTTAAAAATGAAAGGACCATGCCACATAGGCACGAATTTTCCAGCTCCTAGCTTATCTTTGGCTTGATCATAAACTAAGACTAGGTCTCCTTCTGAAAAATTTCGAGGGGTAACACTTCTATCATACTGAGCTTTTATTCGTTTGACATGAGCCTCGTTTGCTATTGCAACATTTCGTCGATTCTCATCTAACTAAGCCAAGTACAAAAAAAATTTCTCTTTTTCAGACATAGCTGGGAGTAATTCTATGGGTAACTTCAAAGACATAATTTTGCATTCAATCGGCAACACAGCTTCCAAACCGTAAACCAGTTGAAAGGGAGTGAAACCAGTTGATGTTTTTACTGAGGTTCGATATGCCTAAAGTGCTGAAAATAACATGGAATGCCAATTCTACTTATGAATACCAATAATTCATCTGATCATAGTGACTAAAATTTTATTGATAGCTTCAACCAGACCATTAGCTTGCGGATAATATAGAGTGGAACTATCGTGGTGCATGCCAAGTTGATCTATCAGTTCAGTCATCATGATATTCCGAAAATGACATCCATGATCTGTAATAATGGCTTGATGAACACCGAACCTAGCAATTATGTGATTGAATACAAAAGTTGCAGTAGTCTTGCTGTCTGTCGAAAATGTAGGCATCGCCTTGGCCCACTTAGTAAAATAATCTACTGCTAAGATAATATATGCATGCCCCCCGGTCGAGTGAGGGTTACATGTAATAAAGTCAATACCCCATTTTGTGAAAGGACCAACAACAATTATAGGGTGAAGAGGAGCGGTTGGCGCACGCATCTTACGATCAAAGAGTTGACAATTGTGGCATTTCCGGACTGCATAGATACAATCTTTGAATAATGACGGCCAGAAATAACCAACGCGCAATATCTTTTGGGCAATGGCATACACAGACATATGACTGCCACATGCTCCAGAATGGTAGTCATTTAAAACCTTCTCAGCTTCTTTATGAGTAAGACAGCGTCGGAAAACAGAATCCGCTCCATGACGATAGAGTGTATCACCAATAATATTGTATTGCTAGGATTGGAAACGTATTTTCGTCGCTGAGATCGTGAGATTTCAGGCCAAAAAGATTGGGTTTGGAGATAAACGATAATATCCCCATACCATGGATCAATATTACTGATAAGAAACAAGGATTCGTCCGCAATGGGCTCCTCCGCCACAGTTTCGGTATTAGTAGAGGGGAAATCACACATCAGTTCGGCAAAAACCAAAGATTTCTTTGCCTTGGATTTTTCAAATTCCAAGTCAAATTCCTGCAAGATAACTATCCATTTGGAATACTTGCCCCCTAGAAATTGTTTGGTTAAAATGTACATCATAGGGTTACAGTCAGAAATTACTGTGGTTTTGTGTAATAAGATGTAGTGTCTAAATCTTTGGACAGCTTGAACAGCTGCCAAGGCCAATTTCTCCACATGTGTGTATTTGATCTCAGTCGGATGCAGATTTCGACTAAGATAGTAAATCACATGTTCAGTGTTGAATTCATCTTCCTGAACTAAAACCATTCCAATTGTGGAATGAGAGGCGGCGAGGTACAAAACGTAGTCCTAGTTGTAGTTGGGAGGATGCAATAATGGTGCATGGGTCAACGCGTGCTTAAGTGCATCAAAAGATTGATCAGCGATCTCATCCCAAAATAATGGAATGTTCTGTTTCAGCAACCGGGTAAAACCCTTTGTTAGCTCGGCGTAGTTAGGAATGAACCGATGTAAAAAGTTTGCTTTCCCCTGCAAACTTTGAAGTTGGCGCAGAGTCGAAGGAGGAGGTAATTTGACAATAGCTTCGACCTTCGACGGATCAACACGAATGCCTGCTTTTGAAACAACAAATCCCAGTAGGTGACTCGATTCTACACAAAAAACATATTTGTGTGCATTCAGCCTAATTCGATAATGCCTACATCTCATAAAAATAGCTCGTAAGTGAGTGAGATGGTCGGCCCTACGCGATGAATGAGCAGGTAAATCATCGAGATAAGGCTGCACAATGTGCTTAATGTCATGACATGCGTAAGACATAGCCCTTTGAAAAGTTTCTCCAGCGTTCTTCAATCCAAAAGGTAGTTTGCAATAAGAAAATGTCCCCCACGGACAAATGAAAGCTGTTTTTGGCTGATAACCAGGGAGTATGTTTATTTGATTGTAACCAGAAAAACCATCCATAAAGGAAAACATTTCACTGCCAGCACAATCATCAATTATTTGATCGATATAGGAGGTTGGATAATTGTCTTTACGACAAGCTCGATTAATATCCCTATAGTCGATACATACTCGTATCGTTCTTTGTTTTTTAGTAACAGGAACAATATTCGATACCCAATCAGTTAAAGGAATTGGATAAATGAAACCCGCACGAAGTAATTTCTCAACTTCGGCTTTGATAGCAGCAAATTTTCTAGGATGTATTTGACGTAGATGTTGACGGACAAGTTTGGCATCCGGGTAAGTCTTGATTTCATGTATGACAATTGATGGATCGATTCCTGGCATTTCTTCGTAGGACCAGGAAAACACATCACGGAATTATTGAAATAGGGTTTTATAAGTTTGAATTTCATTTTCTGTACATCAAGCACCTATATGAATGTTTTCAATTATTCCTGGCTTTACTGAAATGTCAATTGGAATCGTTCGAGAGATATTTTCCAAATTTAACTCAAAATCAAGATTTTGCAATGGATTTTGCAGTTCTTTGACATATTCAACAGTAAAAATAGAAGCGAAATCATCTTCAAAATGATCCAGCTCAAGTAAAAACGAAGATCAATGGTGTAGATCTTCCCATGGTAAATCGTCAACAGAAAAAAGTTTACGAACCTTCTCATCAGTATGAACAAGATCAGGAATGGTCGTTGTGGTTGAACTAGATATAGAAAGTGATTCCTCATGGATCCCATTCATTGGATCAGTTTCGGTTGAAGAAGGGTCGGAAAGTGACTGTACAACCTGATATTCAATTTCAAATGGACTCAAAGGCATCATGCCTAACTCAGAGTCGGAAGGTATGACCCAAGGATCGCCAAACATAACAATATCTGACGAAATCATATAAATAGTTGCGATAGTAGGCGATACGTTAGGAGGAGGAAAGGAAAAAGTTCCTAGTAAACCAGAATCTTTCATCAAACCTACTCCAACATCCTTGTAAGGGATAGCCTCTTTACCAACGTGCTGGATTGTTTCCGTAGAGGCTGGATCGGAAGAAAAATAAGTTAACTGATCTATTGTAACGATCCTTCCTTGATGTGGAAATTTTATAAGTCGAAAGACCAAAGAAACAACAACAGTCATAGCATAAGACCAACTATGACCCAGGAGAAGGTTGTAATCTAGAGGGGCATCAACCACTTCCACATCTAGATTTATGGTTTTACCTTCGACCCCTATGGGTAAATCCTGCAAAATGCCAAAAGGGTGGAAACCTCGGCCATCAAAAGCCTTTAGAATCGTCGGAGACTGATTGAGTGTAGGAGAACCAAGCGATTTCCAACACTGAATCAACATAATACACGTTGAAGCTCCCTCATCAATCACAGTTCGAAAAATCAGTCTGTTTTTTACTAACACTAGAATTTGGAAAGCCATTTGGTGAGGTAGGTGAGGTGTACTATTCTCTAAATCGAAGATTATAAGGTTTGAATCCTGAATATCGACAACTCCTATGGCATAAAAAAGTAATTTACGTTGTTTTGGGCATGATTGTAGCACTTCCAAAGCCAACATTTCTTAAGGGGAAATAGCTAAATCTTCAACAATGTTGTAATTCTGAGCAGCTCTCGCATGTGGATTGAAAGATGATTTATGAAGAACACCTTTAGCAAGCGGTTTGATTATTAAGTCTGGATTTGGTTTCTCGATCTGTAGTGGACCAGAAACAGGAGGAGGTGTAGTTGATGTGTTTGTGCTAGAAGATTATGCTTCTTTACCATCAACAAGATTCTTAGTACCATAATCTTGCGTTCGTGTCGCAATCCTGATATGAGACATCAGCAAAATAGGTTCTTCTGAGGCATTCGAGGTATAACCAATCATCTTACTATCTTGAGCTGGAAAAGGATCCTTCAAGACAGTAGGTTGTTGTGAACCTTTAACGAATTTTGCAACCTCTGCTCGATGTGGGCATTCTTTAGTAAAATGATCCTTGTCACAAATGTAACAAGGATAGCAAGGTTTGTGTTTTTAGTCATTGGATTCTTTTTTATCAGTTTTTTCTTTTGAATTATTTTTGTTTTTATTCTTCCCTTTATTTTTACCACCAGATTTAGATTTGGCCATAGATGTCTCTACGACATGAATGTCGGCAGAAATTTCCGGGGAAGATTCTCCTTTCGGAGAATCAGGTAAAGTTATAATAGGAGAAGAATTCTTTGAAGATTTATTCTTGCTTTTAGTATTTAATATACCAATCATACCATCAGCAGCATGAGACCCTGAAGGAGCCGTAGCTATTTGAACTTGTTTTGGAAGATCAGGGATTTTTTCATGTAAAGTACTTGACTGCGTATAAACGAGGTCAAGATACTGAGCTTGAGAAATCACTTGCTCCTCAGTAGCAACTCCGGCCTTAGCTACGTCTTCAGTGATTTTGGGTAACAATGATTTAACAAACCATTCTGCCAAAATTTGATCCAGAATGTAAACTTTCACCAAACGCCTTCTACGTCTCCATTCATGAATATGATCAGAAATATATGTGGACGTGGATTGCTTTAGTGAGGTTAATAGTTTCGTGCCATTTTCGTATCTGACAGGTAACTGAAAATGAGTCAAGAAGGCAGTTGCTAACTGACTGAAATTATTAAAAGAGCCTCGTGGTAGCTCAATGTACCATTTGGCGGCAAGACCAATAAGAGTTCTTTGGAAAAGACATAAGCGAATTGAATCATCAATTATTGAATTAGACGCACACCAGAGGTGATAAGTCATAATGTGATTTGATGGATCCTCTCCTGACTTACCTTCGAATTTTGGTATATCACTGGGCAACTTATGCGGCATTGGCAGCCAGTACGGATAATAGAAAATTGGATCATTCGTAAGGTGCTTTAAATCAGGTAAATCCAAAGTTGCAATAAATGGTAACTGACGGTTAGGGTCGCGAAAACCTTGAGTAGCCAAAGCAGTTCCAGGAGGAGGATACCCAGGATAACTGGGAATCGGATTTGCATTAGGAATTGTGTAACCTCCCGGATAACCAGGATTAACCGGACCAAACTGGGGTTGTTGATAAGTTTAGCCAGGGTATGGTTGATACTGATAATTTGGATTTTGTGAAATGGGACCGAATTGAGGCTGTCCCTGGTGCGGTTGATACGTGAATTGCGGTTGACTTGTGACAACTGTACTTGTACCAACTTGTCCCGCAGGTATTTGGACCGAAGTCTGAACTGAAGGTCCTGACTGGGGTACATATACTTGAGGGATTTGCACAGATGCAGGGATAGAAGAACTCAGAGCTACAGATACTCCAGAAACATGTGTTATAGGTTGAACAGATGTTGCAGCAGTTTGAGGCGGAGTCTGAGATGTACTAGGCCCAGACTGCTGAACAGAGCTAGGTGCAGGAGTTTGAATAGTAGGCTGAACAGGTTGCTGGGTTGGACCAGAAACCAAAGGCTATCTAGGTTGAGAAGGAAACTACACATTAGGCTGCATAGGCTGTTGATATTGGGATGGATCCCGCACCATATTCATTCCGGGGTATTGTCCCATAGAAGGCTGAACGTAAGGACCATAGCCTAGTTGAACGTAGGGTTGATAAGTAAGTGGTAAATTTCCGGCTCCTTGTACAGATGATTGAGCATAAGGCTATTGGAAACCTTGAATTGGGTAATGACCTTGAGGTTGATAACCCTGAGGCGCGTACTAAACTGGGGTTGATAAGGACCCTGAGGAGCATACTGAGTTTGGGGTTGGCCTTGGGGTATGTACTATCCTGAAGGTTGATAACCTTGAGGTATGTACTGTCCTTGAGGTTGTCCTCCAAAATAATATGATTCCACAGTTTGTCCTGGGAAAAATTTACCTTGAGGTTGCCCCCCCGGCGGTAATTGACTGCCTGAAGGTTGCCCCCCAGGCGGTAACTGATTACCCTGAGGTTGCCCCCCAGGCGGTAACTGATTTCCCTGAAATTGTCCTCCAAGCGGTAACTGACTGCCTTGAGGTTGAGGATTCAGAATATTACCAGACATCATAAATATTTGCTCTGTGTTCGACATTTCAGTTTTAACTCCATTAAGACCAGATGATAATACATGTTCAATTGGTTGAGGAGCTGCTGCAGAGAAAGTACCTGACAAAGCCTGATAACCCATAGGAACAGAAGGACCACCGTGTAAAAATGCTTCCGGTGTCTGGGAAAACATGGATGACTCTCCTGCCATAATGGATGACGGATAGTAACCTCTGGGTGTAGGATGAAATGGAATTCAAGGTGGAGAAAAAGCAAGACCCGGATTCTCTAAAAAGTTTGTTAAAGATAGATACCAAGCATCATAGGGCTGTAGAAAATAGATTCACGCTCCCTAAGATTTAAAGACTGAGGGGTTTCGGGAAGAGATAACTCTTAGTCTGGACTATTAAGTTCTTCAATAGAAATGAGGCCAGATGGAAGATCTCCAATGACAATATTTCTTACCCTAGGTGAACTAGGATCGCTAGAAGGTGGTGTAATAAATATTGAGGATGTTTCCAAAACAGAAGGTTCAGTTTCAGGCTCAGAAATTTTAGGTTCGTCAGCTAATTCACTGGAAGGAGAAATACTACTAGTAACTTTCGAAACTGAAATTGGTTCTTAAATGTGTTCTGTTGTGGGTGTCTGATGATTAGGATGAACAAATATAGATGAAGTTCCAACTTCTGTTGATCTAATTCTACCGCTACTAGATGATACTAGAGCACGCAGCCCTTCAAGCTGACCTGGTGTATATTTAGGGGGTTTCCCTTGAAGTCTCCAGGATTGTCTCGACAATTCCGCCACGATTAAATATTAACTAATCACACGCAAAACAAAGAAAAATTTCAATAAAAACACCTAAAGTCTCTAAAGAAACAAACAGCTGAATCACACGCTTAAAAATCTAAGAGTTCAAACCACACACAAACAGTAAAATTCCCGTACTAAAAACACTAGTTGGTGATGAAATCCAACTTAGTAGAAATTTAATATAGAAAGGACGGTTGGAACAGTTACCCCGACAACCTGCTTAATGAAACAGACTGACACAAGTTTCTTCACAAAACCATCTCGTGTGAAGAGAACCCCCCAGAGAGTCCAAGCTGTGAGTCTAGTCGACGTCTGCTCCAGGTATAGTGAGATCTTTCCTTCACCGTCACCTTAGGAAATAATCTTAAGTTTTTGGACATTAAGGTTACCAACAGTAACAAATACAACTGGGGGAACAGTCTACAATTCGATCCCACGCACAAGGGCAGAGTAAGAAGCTCAATCCCCTTGAAGGTTCCTCGACATGGTTAATCCGAGGTTTACAAACAAGTGACCCCAGGCTCCTCGACAATGGCTAATCCGAGGTTTATCGTTTGTAATGCGCGCAAAATCTTCTATCTTTCCCAATGAAACAGAATTGATTGTCTCAAAGGTTCGGACATGATCTCGTGATTAACTTCTTTAAGAGAAGCTTCCCAGATTGTACCAATTATAATTGGATTTATTTCCTACTGCAGATTTATCTACTTGTTTGTTTTTACTATCTTGGAGAGTTAATTACTCCCTACTCCAAGATACTAGCCTAAGCTATGTTGGTAATAAGAGCCCTAGAAAATAAAAAGATTGCTAGATGAATTTTAATTAAGTGTTACTTTTATGAGCTATTTATTAAGTCAATAGGTACGGAAATGAAACTTTGATGGTGTGAAGACTCGACTTCCAAAAAATCTAAAAATGCACCTAAAAATGATAATCAACTCATTTTCTTTCAATGAAATTCTAGCTAAAGAAAGAGTTCGAGAATGTAATTCTTTAAAGAAACAATTCTTTCTTTCAACATAAAGAATAATTGGAAGAAAATATTTTTGTCTTTTCAACAATAACTCAAAATGAGACAAATTATCAAGGCTCACAACAAAATCCTTTCACTTTCAACAACTTTAAACTACAAAAACAATTTTCCTTCAAAAGAAATCTACAAATTTTTAAAAGCACTCAAAACCACAAAACTAATTTCAAGATCTACAAACTTTAAAAATCTAATTGAATAAAAGCTTTAATATTTTTGAAAAAAGTTTTACTTAGTTGTTCAGTAAACTAAGGATCTATTTGTCCAGAATAACAAATAAATAAAAAACACTTAGATATGTTTTTTATAAAAAAGAAATTCAAAACCTATAACAAAGTTTTTCTAAGATTTGCAAAGAAATAAGTAAATCTATTTCTCAATAAAGGATGGATTTCACAATCAGGCTAGACTCAACAAAAAGGCAAAAAGACCAATGTAATCTAAGGTATTTCAAACTGCCAATGCTTTGAATCACTACAGAGACCAAATGAAAATCAATCCAAAATGCAAAACTTCTAGAAAATCATCAAAACACAGATACTGCTGAAATTCATTCACAAAAAGCTTTTGACAAAAAACAACGTCAATCTGGGCAGATACTAAAAACTCTAAATAAAAAATAAAGATAAACTGAAGAAATAAATCTGGAGTTTTTCAAAATTTAAACAGGGTCCGTAGGCTTACAGAAGTAACAGGTGCGGTCCCGCACTGTTTACTTAGGGAAAGTGCGAAACTGCCCGCACTGTGAAAAATGACAAAGTGCGGTCCCTAGAAAACTAAAGAAAAACATAAAATATTTCAAAACTTTCAAAAATAGAGAAAACCTAAGCTACCCAGGTAGATAACTATCAATCAAAAACCAGGAAAAACTTTTTCCTCAAATCAAAATAAAAGAGAACCAAAAACAAAAAGTTCTTTCCCCAGTGGAGTCGCCAATTTGTTGTATGGATTAATCAATCTTGCGGACAAGACCGATTAGTCTAGTACCAAAAAAGGTAATCTAGCAACAAACATCCAAATGAACTAATCTTTCTCTAAGCATATATGATTTACAAACAACACTATAGAGGTGTAAAAGACTTACCGTAGGTCCAGTGCTTGTTCGAAGTCGTTGTTGTCCCTCGTGCACTTGAAGGAGTTATCTTCGTAAAACTGCAGTCACAAACAAGAAAACATTATCGTAAATCATGCTTATCATAGTGATCAAGGAATCCATGAAATAAACAGTTAACTAACAACTTATTGAGAAAAATGAATTCATTTGTATTAACTTTAAAAGAAGGAAAACCTTACAATCTTAGCCTTGATGTTGAACAGGTCTTCCTGGGGTCCGAAGCATGAATCTCCTCTACTCTGATAATCTCTGCACTCCTCCAACCGAGACAAATAGAGGTATGTGATCTCTCCTCACAAAAATCTCAGTTAAATGAGTCTGAATCCCAATAGCACTTAACCTCAAATGATCTAAAGCTTCCACTCCCTTTGAGGCTACCCAATGCCTCTTTTTATAGTGGAAAAGAGGAGGTTTCAGTTCCAACTATGAAGGGATAGAATCCTCCTTGAAAGGGATAAGCTCCTCACATCAAGGAGTTAGCTCCATAAGGTAAGGGATACATGAACCTCAAAAGAGCAGTTCTGCCACCGCAAGATTCTTTCTAGAGGCTTCTAGAATTTACTGAAAGTTATCTTTTTTGAGTTTACTTGCACCTTTTTAATATTTACAGGGGTCCGCACCCATAACACAGAGAAAGTGCATTCAGGTACGCAGGAGACATGAACATTAGGTGTGGGACCGTAGGCAAGACATAGAGAAAGTGCGACACCAAAGTTAAGGAGAATTTTAGGAACTTTTCTCTGATTTTCAAGGCTTGACATGAGGAACTGATATGTTAGACTTGAAAAGGAGGAAGTATGAGTAATAATGAGCTCATACACATAGCAGAATGTCAGGATGACAATTTTCAGTGTAACAGATGCCTTATTGAGGTGGATTCTCTTGAGAGAATATGGCCACTATATTTGGTACAACGATGATGTGCTATGGCAGCAAGAGGCATTGTTGAGATGGCTTATTTTGAGAGAGTATGGCTCTATTACTTGTTTTCATAATGATCTAGCATGGAAGTAGAAGGCTTTGCTGGTTTTTCACTATGATAATGTGATGTTTGATTCCTACATGGCCAACATGGCTAATGATGAGGGCATTGATATATGTAATCTATTATATGTATCATGGGTTGGAGAGATAGTTCATGAGTTGGGACTTTCCACTTTGGGAATAAACCACTTCATCTTATGTATCTCATGTATAGAGGATAACTTTGGTCATCATATGGTTGCCACTTGGAGATTCATTGATGAGGAAGGGTATCTAACTTTTCAGTTGGAGGCAATTCTAGACATTCTAGAGAGGCAACGTTGGAGCTGAACATGCATAACACATTGTGACAGATGGGAAGACCTTCCACATGAGGATGACATTTGGAGGGAGGGTGTTTGCTGTAGCATCCACTTTTGCAGTTGCTTGAGGAAAAGCAACATTTTTTCGGGGAGGACTGTAATATTCCCAAATTTTCACATGATATTTGGAATATTAGAGTTCTTAATAAACTTAATTAATAAATTAAATAAAAGGGTGGAGGGACCCATAATCCTCAAATATGAATAAAATCCACTTTGATGTGTGTATGTGGATATTTTAGATCTAGATCTACATAATGGAGTAGTGCATAAACTACTTAATGTGAAAGGAGTGGAGATCATGTCTCATTAATGAGATAGATAATGGAGGTTGATACAGTCAACTAAGATCTTGGAATGAATCAAACATAATATAATAGATCATTTATGATGAGATGATAGAGGAGTGGTGCATTTAATGCACACATGATGGAGAGGGTGATCATTGCATTCACACATGATGAAGATCATGAAATGACAGCGCAGTCAACGTGGAGACCTATGTCCACATGTACAACATAATTATGACGTGGGCCAAGGCATAAGAAGGCTCATAATCTATATAAAGAAGATGAAGGCACAATAGATTGCATGCTGTTGAAGATTATTGTTGATGTATGATTTGTTTAGATCTGGAATTGTCATGTGACATTCCATGCTTTCTTTGGTTGTTTAGATAAGATTGCAAGTGTTGTTTAGCGCTGGGTGTTCTTGGTCGGGAATCCCACCTCTTCCCCTGAGTGATCTCTTGGGAGAGGATTGTACTTCATTCTACATCAGGCATTGGTGCCACATATCTTTTCCTACTTTCTACAGAACATCCATATTCAGAAATTGCACATTTCTAAAGATTAGTTTGAGAGGAGGAGGTTGTCCGTCAATATTTCAGTTGAGGAATCGGTGAAGGATTCATCCTATCACCTTGAGCTTCAATATCAACCTTTCAGTGCTTCAGATCTATATCAGGCATCAGGCCATCTATTATTCATGTCCCAGTAGCAGTAATCCCTTCAGGAATTGCATAGTCCAGTCTTGTAGATCCAAGGGAGAAGGGAAGTTTGTAATATTCCTAAATTAGCTGCAGCTAATAGGAATATTAATTTTGCCTTGTTTATTTTCACATTTCATGATTGAAGAATAAATTGTAAAGGAGGACATGTAAGACTCTTGAAAACCAAGAATAAATCAATGCCTATGTGAACAGAGACATATCTGGGCTATTGAAATAAACTCCTGCAGGTGTGAATGGGTCTAAATCACAAGAGTGGGTCATCTTTGACCAAGTCAACAACACAGTCTAGATGCATTGAACCTCTTTGAGGGACAACACAATTCTAGAAGGAGACTCTAAATGTAAAAGGGGCTAAACCAATGAATTGGTTTAGGGTTTGGAAAGAATCCTATCTTATAAAAGGAAGAGGAGGGCAGCAAGAAAAGGTTGTTGAAGATTATTATTTCTGAAGGTATTTTCTACTCAGACATCCCTTGTTGGGTCTTCCTGTTCAGGAATCCCACCTCATTCCTTGAGCAACTCTTTGAGGATAAATTGCTCTAACTTGTCCACTATCAGGCTTGGGAAAAGCTTCACCTTACACCTACAACGCTGCTTCTGTTGAGGGTTGAGTTGTCCCCGTGAGTTGCAGGAAGTGGAGGAACTAGATCTGCTCAGATCTAGATGATAGCAGTGGCTCTTCTCAGTGAGTGTATCCTTTAACTTCCTGGAAGATTTAATTAGATGATTTTGCTTAATATCTACACCTTGGAATCAGGCCAAATCATTCTCAGAGGCTACAACGTAGTTTCTCTCCCTTGACTGCATTATTTTCAAAGGAGAAGTTGCAGGGTGTTTTGTCTGCATTTTGGAGGAGAGATCTCCGGTGCTAGGTATCTTCCTGGCACAGTGGTGATCCATGGATTGGCCATCCAATACATGTTTGTTTCAGATCTGATCTATTGTACCATTTTGTTAGTCAGAAAATTTCTGAATCATTCTGCAGTTCTGCAAGCTTAGATCTCAGATCTACTCTCTGTGCTTCATGTTTTGCACAAAACCCCAAGGGGAATGTATAAATCAACATTTCTTGTACACAGATCTGTATTAGATCTAAATTTTTATGTATAGATCTGATATATATCTGAAGATTAATATACTTCTGCTTCAGCCCCTAAAAATAACGTTTTCATGGTTATGCAGTCTTTTCTTATGGTTGTAGCACCTCATTTCTGAGGAATTTTGTTGTATAATCTCATTCTTTCTCTTGTATAATGTATGGACTGTAAAGAACATCTGATTTGTTGTTATATATCTGATTTTTGAACCTCCATATCAGCCTCCTATTTTTCTTCAGTGGATATGCATTATTTCTGATGCAGTTCTTTGCATAGAGCTGCAACCCCCTCTCTTTGGGTGATTTTCAGCTAGACTAGTTTGTGGGAGATCTGTTTAACCCACCTAGTCTGATTTTTTTTTGCTCTCCTTTTGGATTTGGATCTTAGATGAGCTGATATAAGGGATCTAGGAGCTTCAAACTCATTTATATGCACAATATTCTCAGAAGTGCATTATTTCAGCAGGCTTGCTGATTTGTTCCAATTTGGGAATATTATAGTGGTATTAGAGCAAGATCTTTGGCTCAGCCTGTGGTCTTCAAGCAAAAGTGCTTTAAAGAAAGGAGCAAGGTCAAGAAGATGAAGAAGATGAGTTTACTCTCATCACTTTTCAGATTCAGTAAGAACATCTCCAAGGAGGTTGAACAAGATGAAAAGAGGTGGAGTGAAACTCCTAGAGGGTTTCAAGAGCAGGAAGATCTTCCGATCAGATTTACAAGATCTATACATGAGGAAAATTCAGAATCCTCATCTCATGGATATGTGCACTCAGTCATATCACCAAAACTTTAGCGTTCTGTCTGTGATTTCTTCATGAAGAGGAAGAAAGGGGGTGTACTCGAGAAGGAGACTCTTAGAGAGTATTTGTAGGAGTATGAAGCTCAATCCAAGGAGTTCAAAGATAACTTGAACTTCCAAGGGTTATGAAAGATAAAGGAGAGAAAAGGAACAAATAAGGAGCAACATGGTATGGGTAGGTTCTATCTATCTAACTTTTATGGATCACATAAATGTCCAGTAAGGGTTTGGGTGGAGGAGCTAGACAACTTTGTGCAACAACATCAAGTTTCAGAGGTTGAAGCCATCAAAGCAGAAGTGCTACATTTTGAAGGCAAAGAATATGCTTGGTGGTTGTTTGAGTATTTTTCCTTGAAGAATGCAAATACACCTACTTATGCAAGGTTTATTGCAAGATTGATAGAGAAGTTTGATGAAGCTCCATGTGTAACATCTTCTGTTGACACTATCAAACCAAATCAGACAAATCTTTTGCATGAGTTGGGAGGGTCTATGAATCCAAATCCATTTCTGAAGACCATGGAAGAAGGTGTAAGTTTTTTTGATGCATTTACAAGGGCAAGATCTCCTTTGGATGAAGAACTCTCTTCTCAAAAGGAAAGCATGAAGCTTCCTCCTTCAATGGATGACCAAGATCTAAAGTCTCTTGTTGATGTTGAGGAAATTTCAGTTATTGAAAAAGAGGAGGGGAATGAAGGAGATGATAACACAGTCATGACAATGGCACCTCAAGCACCTCTTGAAGAGAAGAATGGAGCGCTTGCTCCAAGGAAAGAAACTCTTGCACTCTTGCAAGGAGTTCCACCAGGTCTCACACATAGAGCTCTTGGCATAATACATGAGTAGCATGTACCATCATTGTCAAATGGTGAGATCTTGAAGATAGAAGGAGGAAAAGAGGAGGAAGGGCATTGCAAGGTGAAGAGCATGGATCCTTCTCTGTTTCAAAGCCGGGGAGCACAAAGAAGGAAAGAGAACCTATGTAATAAAGGTATGGGCAAATCTGCCTACCTACATCCACATTCTACTCTCTGCCTTGACACCTCTTTGCAAGGAGGTATTTTACAAGGAGCACCTCTTGATGAGAGAAAATCTAAAGTGTTCTCTCAACTATGGGTAGCATATGCATACTTGGCTAAGGAGGGAGCCTTGGGAGAATCTAGCACAGTGCAGAGAATCTCTCATGAATTCTAGAAAAGAGAGATGATAAATTTCCTGAAAGGGGCATTGCTAACTCCCACTCAGATATCTGCACTGAGGGAGGAGAAATCAGAGATCTATGAGGGCATGAGCATGAGGGCACATGGAAAATCCATATCTTTGGGTTAGCCCATGATATCTTCATTCACAAAGAATATTTCTGAAGATGGCAAGGGGATCCTAACCCTCTTGTATATATGGGCCAAAATGAGGAAGTTTTGGAAGACAAGGACATTCCGAGGGGAAGTTGATTTCCATATGCTTCAATCTTGTCTTGAGAAAGATCAGCTGCAAATGGGGCAGCAAAGGGGAGATTTTGATATCAAGGATGTCAAATATGGGAGCCATGAGAAGACAGGGGCTGCATTTCAGACCTATACAACGCTGTCATTCTTGGAGAGCTTGGATCCTTATTGGGATTCCCAACCATGAAGGAATACTCCAAGGACCTTTTCACATGTGGGGTTCTTGATGGGGAAGTAAAGGATGAAAGGTTCAAGGTGGTTGATGGAGTCATCTATTTCTATAATCTCATTCTGTTGGTTAGTGACTCCAAGCTCAAGGAGAGAATACTAGATGGCACCTATGAGATACTGCTTTCCAAACCCACTGGTTTCATTAGAACATATCATACTCTCTTGGGTGGATTCATATGGGAAGGTTTCAAAGAAGAGGTGCACTCTCATATGAAAATGTGCATGGACTACTTGGTAGAGGAGGAGGAACATAGCTCTTGGGAAGAGCCATCATTCACATCTCCTTACTCATTGAGTGTGAGAGGGAACTCATCCATGAGTTATCCCACTGATGTAAAACAAGTATATAGAGGGGCTTGTATTTCTGAATATTATCATGTATCTCCTATATGCTTATATTTTTCTAACACTCATTTGCAGGACATTGCTCCAAAAGGGGGCACTGTTTATGATGGGTTTCATGGGCTACTCAAGGCCATGAAATATGTTGTTGCAGGCCATTCCTTGGAGGATCTTGGAAAGTTATTCCATTCTTCATGGTGTGATTATTTTACACCAATTATGATGCCATTCCTCCAAGCATTCAGAAGAGATGGTGCAACAAACAAGTGTTGGGAAAGGCACTTGTCATATCCTATCCTATGGCAGTTGAGGATAAAACTGCGCTAGTTGCACATGAGGGAACATCTTCCTTCCCATCTATCATACATGGTAGATAGCATGATCATAATCATGATTCCATATGAAGAAAATTTTCTTACTCTTAGGAACATGGTTGGAGGAGAGGCACATTGGTGGGGTGTGCCCTTGGGGAAAGGATTCCCCCATTCTTTTTGCATTGCATGCTTCAATAGGAGCATGAGATTTTGTATGGCCACTATGATAGATCACTTGTCTCTTTGTAGAGTGAGCCATATTTTTGTTGGGGACATGCCTCTCATATGTATTGGGGAGGAATTTTTCTATGGATTGCCAAGATGGGAGGTGATCCACTTCATTTGGATGATAGCATGGAGATGGGAGACTTTCATGAATCACGAAAATCCCCATGATTTTCATCACTTCTCTCTTGAGGAGGCCATGGATAAGCAAGAAGGTTTCCATACCAACCTTCCATTCTTTCATGATGAGAGCCATTGCGTTTACTCACCAAGGGCCAACTTTCACATGGAGGAAGGACCCTTGGAGGACAAAACTATTGCAGAAGATTCAGAGCAACGGTGGAGACTATTGGATGAAGAGGCCATAAGAGAAGAAGGGGATATTTTGCAGCACCCTTGCAGTTGCTGGAGGACAAGCAACATTTGGGAGGGGGAGACTATAATATTCCTAAATTAGCTGCAGCTAATAGGAATATTAATTTTTCCTTATTTATTTTCACATTTCATGATTGATGAATATATTGTAAAGGAGGACATGTAAAACTCCTAAAACCAAGAATAAATCAATGCCTATGTGAACATAGACATATCTGGGCTATTTAAATAAACTCCTTCAGGTGTGAATGGGTCTAAATCACAAGAGTGGGTCATCTTTGACCAAGTCAACAACGTAGTCTAGATGCATTGAACCTCTTTGAGGGACAACGCAGTTCTAGAAGGAGACTCTAAATGTGAAAGGGACTAAACCGATGAAGTGGTTTAGGGTTTTTCAAGACTCATATCTTATAAAAGGAAGAGGAGGGTAGCAAGAAAAGGTTGTTGAAGATTATTATTTCTGAAGGTATTGTCTGCTCAGACATCCCTTGTTGGGTTTTCCTGTTCAGGAATCCCACCTCCTTCCTTGAGCAGCTCTTGGAGGAGAAATTGTTCTAACTTGTCCATTATTAGGCTTGGGCCAAGCTTCACCTTACACCTATAGCGCTGCTCCTATTGAGGGTTGAGCTTTCCTTGTGAGTTGCAGCAAGTGGAGGAACTAGATTTTCTCAAATCTAGATGATAGCAGTGGCTATTCTCAGTGAGTGTGTCTTTTAACCTCCTGGAAGAGTTCATTAGCTGATTGTGATTTATATCTACACTTTGGAATTAGGCCAAATCATTCTCAAAGGCTACAGCGCAGGTTCTCTCCCTGGACTGCGTTATTTGCAAAGGAGAAGTTTCAGGGTGTTTTGTCTACATTTTGGAGGAGAGATCTCTGGTGCTAGGAATCTTCTTGTCACTGTGGTGATCCATGGATTCGCCATCCAATCCATGTTTGTTTTAGATTTGATCTGTTTTACCATTGTATTATTCAGAAATTTCTGAATCATTTTGCAGATCTACAAGCTTAGATCTCAGATCTACTCTCTATGCTTCATGTTTTGCACAAAACCCCAAGGGGAATGTATAGATCAAATTTTATTGTACACATATCTATATTAGATTTAAATTTTTATGTACATATCTGCTCTAGATCTGAAGATTAATATACTGCTACTTCAGCACCTAAAAATAACGTTGTCATGGTTATGCAGTCTTTTCTTATGGTTGTAGCACCTCATTTCTGAGGAATTTTGCTATATAATCTCATTCTTTCTCTTGTATAATGTATGGAATGTAAAGAAAATCTGATTTGCTGTTATATATATGATTTCTGAACCTCCATATCAGCCTCCTATTGTGCTTCAGTGGATCTACGTTATTTATGATGCAGTCCTTTGCATAGAGCTGCAACCCCCTCTCTTTGGGTGATTTTCAGCTAGACTAGTTTGTGGGAGATGTGTTTAACCCACCTAGTCTGATTTGTTTTTTCTCTCCTTTTGGATGTAGATCTTAGATGAGCTGATATAAGGGATCCAGGAGCTGAAAACCCATTTCTATGCACATTATTCTCAGAAGTGTGTTATTTTAGCAGGCTTGCTGAGCTGTTACAATTTGGGAATATTACAAATTTGCTAGCATTTCAGCCAGTAATCCAGTGGAGGACCAATCCTTCACATTGTATGCATTATTTCCATCAGTCTTGAGCTTTATAGCCATATTCTGCAACATGCAAGAGAGCCTCCTTCCTTTAGAGTGCAATTTTCATGAGTAGTTGTGGAGCAGTAGCTGCAACCTTCTTTGGAGGATTGAGGAGCTAGATCTTGAGCTTCTAGATTGTGGATCTAGAGAAGGGATCAGCCCTAAGAGATTAGATCTGATCTTGTGACATATTTCAGCCATCTATTTGTCAGATCTAGCTTCAGATCTGCATAACCCAGCAGTCAAAGGATCAAACTCAAGGAGGGTGATTTTCCAAAGTTGTAGATATGGAAAATCATTTCTTGGTTATCTTGGGTATCCATCATAGAGCCCAGATCTTGAATCTTAGCATCATTAGAGCTCTAGATTTCCATAGATCTACATTTTCCTTTTCAGCCTACAGTCATATTTTCATATTCTGCTGAAGGGACAACACATTATTAGCTTCCAACAGCTCTCCGGTTATGCAGTGCTAGTTGTATCATGTTTGCAGGGTGATTCTAGGCCATCGCTTTGGCTAGATCCACTCATCTTTTGTACATTGTGTAATTGAATATTCTCGTATATAATAAAATGGATTAGCTATTCTGTCTATATCTGCTCTACATTTTTTGTGTTACAAATTTTGTGTTTGTGTATCAATGCATTATTCCATTTTGGGATATTACACTGAAGTTTGTTGGTTTAAAAAAATATGGAAGATCAAAATTCAAATCAAAATTATCATTTTCATGTGACTTGTTTGGCAGGACCGGACCATCACGTGGCATAATCTCAGGAAGCGGGGTAAGATCGGACCTGGTATTTGTTGTTTCTGTATGGATGCCGAGGAAGATTGATGTAGGGGCATTGGACACTAGCCAACAACGTAGGAGGTTTTTTCCACATGTTGTGGCCAGGAGGGTTCGAAAACATTTGAATTGTATCAGCTAGGTGTCAATACCTCAGCTGACTGTTTCAATTAGATTAGTTAGAGTCCATAGAAGTCGAATAGTTAGACTCGATCGATCTGTCATGTTTCAGTTAGTCGAATTATTGTAATTAGGATTTTGGGTTACTAAACGGTCCTCACATAGGAACCGAAGAGTCACATTGTAATGTATATAAATTGTATTCCTCGGATGTATGAAAAAAAAGGGAAAGAGAACGAGGAGAGATTTCTGCAATAAAACTCTGTATTGAGCAATTCCTTCCGGTTGAATAGATTTCAAGTCCTGTTGATTTCCAAATTGTCTGAATTGATAATTGTGAAGAATTTTGTTAACTGTGAAGTGATTGAACTTCGTATCTATAAAAAAAAAAATTGTCGAATCGAATGGTCCCACAAGCTTCGCGACCTCTCTATCTACTGTTCCCTCAATGTGTTCGTCAACTCTGTTGGTGGAAGCGAAACCCCGCCGGAAGAGAATTACAACAGTTTTGCTGTTAGTCAGAAATCTTACCCGAGGTTAGACCTGGGTCAGTGAGTTCAAAGGGCGGCATAACCCGACTTGAACCGTGGTTAACCCCATCCGAAACCACGAGCGGATTTTTGGAAGCGGATTGCCCATATTGCACCGCTTTTTCGGGTTGAGTGGTATTCCCAGAATTGGAGTGATTCCATAGAGCCTTCGACACGTGGCATAGGACAGAAGTCCAAAACTGCCTTTCAATGCGCACCATCGCGCATTAATGTTCGACCAGGGAGATCGAGCAATATTTTTGAGCGTCGTCGATATGGAGGGGAACCATCGGATGGTGGTCGGTTGATGAAGGTGCGCGGACGATAACCAAGGTACGACGTGCATTTGATTGGGCTATCGCTAGTAGAGGTGGGCCTCGGTGTGAGGGTTATTATACAGTCATTTGTTTAAGAAATAGAGCATCGGTATTAATATAAAGTCTCGAAGGTTTAACATTGGTTATAAGGTATGGCTTACATGGATAATTGAATTCCCGTTATAAAACCTTGATTATAAAGTTGGAGATAAAAATATAAGCCGAGAGATACAATTTAACATTCAAAAGCTTGTGAATGTGTTTATTTATCAATTTCTCCAAAATTGATAAATAAAATTGCCAAGAAAAGAAAGAACCACGTGGGGGTAAACTAAGGGAAATGCTGACAGAGCGATTGTAGCAACCCAGTTATCCTTAGGGGTCCGAGTTAAGTTTTTTTGCCGTCATTTGTGGTATCAAAGCTATTGTTTCTGAGTTGTTTTTGCAGAGAGATGACATTGCAATCCGAGTTGGTAGAGGTGCTGGCAGAAGGAGACCTGTTGCCAACACAGAGGTGTTGGGGATGTTGCAGAAGGTCGAGGCCAGAATGGATGCCATGGAGCGAATACAACCAAGAGATCCTGAAGACATCAGTGAACCTGAAACAGAAGAAGTGGAAGAAAATGTTGAAATTCCTCCTGACATGAGGCTCCTCAGAATTGTCCTAGGGTCTACAGTTAAGCCCAGAATTGAAGTGTCGAGTTATGCAGGAGGGCTGAATCCAGAAGAACTAGTATATTAGATAAATGAATTAAACAAATGCTTCGATTATGAAGAAATAAGTGAAGATAAAAAGGTCAAGTTTGCGGTGACAAAGATGAAGGGACATGCTGCACTTTGGTGTGATGGAGTGCAGGCAGAAAGGAGGAGAGTTGGAAAGCAACCTATCAAGAGCTGGACCAGAATGATGGCTAAGTTAAAAGGTAAATTCTTACCCAGTGATTATCAGCTGAAAAATTATAGGAAAATGCAGAACCTGAGACAGAGGTTGCTGACAGTAAAGGAATACACAGAGGAATTCTATAGAGTGAGCATAAGGGCTGGGCAATTCCAAGACACACCAGAGAAGACTGCCAGATATGTAAATGGTCTCAGACTGGAGATCCAAGATGATATTGGTCTTCTGTCTCCCAAGACAGTGGAAGAGGCCTACCAGATGGCCTTGAAAGCAGAGGAGAAACTCCTGAGGAAACAGTCTCCCAAGAAGAGAGGTACTTTCTAGGGAAAGGGAAGTCAGGGTGGTAGAGGAAAGCCTACTACACCCAGGGATGGAGCTAACAGTAGCTCACCTCCGAATGCATCTACAAAGGATGATGCAAGGGGCAGAAGGGGTTCTTACAAAGGAAAAGGAAGAGGAGGCAGAGACAGAGGCAGAGGTAGAGAATTGAGGTGCTATAGATGTCAGAAAGCGGGACATAAGCACTATGAGTGTCCAAAGAATGTGGGTGCTGGTCCAAGAAATGTTGTTGTTGCCCAGGCTAGAGAAGAAGCAGAAATTGAATAAGAAATTATTCCAGAGAGGGGAGAGTCCTTGGTGGTAAATAAGGTCCTATTGAAGCAAGCCAAAGAGGTCACTGAGCCTGCACAAAGGAAGACTTTGTTTAGGAGCATATGCAAAGTCCAAGGGAAATGCTGCCAGCTAGTCATTGATAGTGGCAGCACAGACAATCTGGTTTCCACTGAGGTGATAGAAAAGTTGAAGTTGAAGACAAGGGAGCATCCAACTCCCTACAGGGTGTCCTGGCTGCATAAAGGGCACCAGCTGGTTGTAAAGGAACAATGTGAGATAGAGCTGCAAATGGGCAAATATAAAGATAAGGTCCTGTGTGATGTAATTCCCATGGATGTGTGTCATATACTGCTGGGTAGACCTTGGCAGTTTGACAGAGCAGCAGTGCATGATGGCAAGAAGAACACTTACAAGTTCTTCAAGGATGGGGTACATCATACATTGATACCCATGGAAGAAGGAGAACCATCCAGCAGAGTGATTGATCCAAAGACCTTGTTGCTGAGCGGGAAGGAATATCTGCAGCAGATAGAAGAAGAAGAGGTAAGTTTTTATTTATTTTGCAAACCTAAAGTAGTTATTACTTCTACAAAGATTTTTGATTTTCCAGTAGAAATCCAAGAGGTGTTAGAGGATTATTGTGACATTATTGTGGATGATTTACCTGATGAGCTGCCACCTGTGAGAAAGATCAACCATCAGATAGATTTTATCCCTGGTTCAAATCTGCCAAATAAGGCAGCCTATAGAATGACTCCCAAGGAAAATGAGGAAATCAGGAGACAAGTACAGGAATTGGTGGACAAGGGACTGATTAGAGAAAGTTTGAGTCCATGTGCAGTGCCAGTAGTATTGAGCCCAAAGAAGGATGGAGGCTGGAGGATGTGTACTGATTCCAGAGCAATCAATAAGATCACAATCAGGTACATATTCCCTTTGCCTAGAATTGAGGATTTGATGGACTGTTTGAGTGGTGCTAAATATTTTTCAAAGATAGATTTAAAAATTGGATATCATCAGATCAGAATAAGAGAGGGTGATGAGTGGAAGACTGCCTTTAAAACAAATGAAGGATTATATGAATGGATGGTAATGCCTTTTGGGTTGTCAAATGCACCTAGCACTTTTATGCGACTTATGAATGAAGTATTGAAGGAATTCATTGTAAATTTGTGATAGTGTATCTAGATGATATATTAGTTTTCAGCAGAACTAAAGAAGAACATTTAAGGCATCTTAATCATGTCTTGAAAAAGCTGCACCAAGAGAAACTGTTGATAAATTTGAAGAAATTCTCATTTATGAAAGAAGAGTTGGTGTATTTGGGGTTTGTTGTTTCTGCAGAAGGATTGAAGATGGACTCGGAAAAGGTTAAGGCAATTGTGGAGTGGCCTTCACCCAGGAATGTCTTCGAGGTAAGAAGTTTCCATGGACTTGCCAGTTTTTACAGAAAGTTTATAAGAAACTTCAGTAAGATCAATGCACCCATAATTGAGACAATAAAGAAGAGCAAACAACCATTTAAGTGGACTGCTGAAGCAGAAAGAAACTTTAATGTTTTGAAGCAAAAGATAACTGAGAAGCCTGTTTTGGTTCTGCCTGATTTTACTAAACCATTTCAAGTGAAGTATGATGCCAGTGGAGAGGCCATTGGAGCTGTGTTGAGTCAGGATGATAGGCCTGTAGCCTATTTCAGTGAAAAACTGAATGACACCAGGAGAAATTAATCCTCTTATGAGAAGGAATTCTATGCAACTGTTCAGGCATTGAAAAAGTGGAGACATTATTTGATGTCCAGGGAATTTGTATTGTATTCTGACAATCATGCTTTGCAGTATATTATACAGTAGCCCAAGTTGAAACATAAGCATGCTAAATGGGTTGAGTATCTCCAAGGTTTTAATTTTGTTTTGAAACATATAAGTGGCCAAGCAAATAAAGTGGCTGATGCTTTGAGTAGGAGGCACATGCTTGTTCAAGAAACTAATTTTGAAGTTGTAGGATTTGATTTTCTCAAAGAATTGTATAAAACAGATCCAGATTTTAAGGAAGCATTTGAGGCATGTAGTAACCCTGTTCTAATAGATAGAAGCCAGTGGTTGGATTATTTCTTGCAGGAGGACTTGTTATTCAGAAGAAGCCAACTGTGTTTACCAAAATGTTCCATGAGAGAAAATTTGATCAAGGAGAAGCATAGTGGTGGACTTGCTGGACACTTTGGTACTGATAAAACCTATGAGCAGCTGAGTCACTTCTATTACTGGCCCAGGAGAGAATAGAAGTGGATAAGTTTGTGAAGAACTGCAAAATATGTCAGTATGCTAAAGGAAGGAGCTAGAATGCAGGATTGTACACTCCCTTGCCTATTCCAGACAGGCCTTGGGACATGGTGAGTATGGATTTTGTTCTAGGATTACCCAAGACTCAGAGAGGGAATGATGCAGTCTTTGTTGTGGTGGATAGATTCTCCAAAATGGCACATTTTATTCCATGCTATAAAACTAGTGATGCCACCCATGTTGCTAACTTGTTTTCAAAGAAGTTGTTAGATTGCATGGGTTGCCCAAGAGTATTGTTTCAGACAGAGACACCAGATTTGTGGGTCACTTTTGGAGGACATTGTGGAAGAAACTTGGTACCAAACTGAGTTTCAGCTCAGCTTATCATCCCCAGACTGATGGACAAACTGAGGTAGTGAATAGGAGTCTGGGAAATTTGTTAAGAAGTCTTGCAGGAGAACATCCCAAGCAGTGGGATCATATTTTGCCTCAGGCAGAATATGCATATAATGACTCACCAAACAGGAGCACAGGGCAGAGTCCATTCCATATTGTTTATGGAATGCACCCCAGAGGAATATCAGAGTTAAGAAATCTGGGAAAGGCAGAGCTAAGGAGCGCAGATGGTGAGGAATTTGCTTCAGAGATCCAGGCCATACATGAACAAGTGAAACAACAACTACAAGGCAGCAGTATCAAATACAAAGGTAGAGAAGACTTGAGCAGAAAGGAAGTTCATTTTGAAGTAGGAGATCTGGTTTTGGCACACCTGAGAAAAGAGAGATTCCCAAAGAAGTAGTATAATAAAATTAAGTTTAAAAAGATTGGGCCATGCAAGATACTTAGAAAGGTTTCTGCAAATGCTTATGAGATTGAACTACCTCCTGATGTTGGAATATCTCCTATTTTTAATGTTGCAGATTTGTACAAGTATGAGGATGATGGTGCAGAAGAAAGACCAACAGACAAGGAACAGATTGAGTGGAAAGAGCAGCTACCTCCAGCACAACCATTGCAACCAGAGAAGATATTGGACAAAAGAGTGTTCAGGAAGACCAGAGGACAAGAATATTTTCAGTACTTAATCAAATGAAAGGACAAGCCAGAGGAAGATGCCACTTGGATGACTGAAGGAATGTTGCAGAAGATATGCAGATCAGTGGAAGAGCTCATGGACAGGAGCCCATGAAGAAAATTGCCCTCGGGAGTCTGATGCAGGGGAATTGGACACTACCTAGCAATGTAGGAGGTTTTGTCCACATGTTGTGGCTAGGAGGGTTCGAAAACATTTGAATTGTATCATCTAGGTGTCAATACCTCAGATGACTGTTTCAATTAGATTGGTTAGAGTCCATAGAAGTCGAATAGTTAGACTCGATCGATTTGTCATGTTTCAGTTAGTCGAATTATTGTAATTAGGCTTTTGGGTTACTAAACGGTCCTCGCAGAGGAACCGAAGAGTCACATTGTAATGTATATAAATTGTATTCCTCGGATGTATGAAAAAAAAGGGAAAGAGAACGAGGAGATATTTCTGCAATAAAACTCTGTATTGAGCAATTGCTTCCGGTTGAATAGATTTCAAGTCCTGTTGATTTCCAAACTGTCTGAATTGATATTTGTGAAGAATTTTGTTAACTGTGAAGCGATTGAACTCCGTATCTATAAAAAAAAAAAATTGTCGAATCGAATGGTCCCACAGGCTCTGCGACCTCTCTGTCTACTGTTCCCTAAATGTGTTCGTCAACTCTGTTGGTGGAAGCGAAACCCCGCCGGAAGAGAATTACAACAGTTTTGCTGTTAGTCGGAAATATTACCTGAGGTTAGACCTGGGTCAGTGAGTTCACAGGGCGGCGTAACCTGACTTGAACTGTGGCTAACCCCATCCGAAACCGCGAGCGGATTTGCGGAAGCGGATTGCCCATATCGCACCGCTTTTGCGGGTTGAGTGGTATTCCCAGAATTGGAGCGATTCCATAGAGCCTTCGACACGTGGCACAGGACGAAAGTCCAAAACCGCCTTTCAATGCACACCATCGCGCGTTAATGTTCGACCAGGGAGATCGAGCGATATTATTGAGCGCCGTCGATATGGAGGGGAACCATCGGACGGTGGTCGATTGATGAAGGTGTGTAGACGATAACCAAGGTACGACGTGCATTTGATTGGGCTATCGCTAGTAGAGGTGGGCCCCGGTGCGAGGGTTATTATACAGTCATTTGTTTAAGAAATAGAGTGTCAGTATTAATATAAAGTCTCGAAGGTTTAACATTGGTTATAAGGTATGGATTACATGGATAATGAAATTCCCGCGATAAAACCTTGATTATAAAGTTGGAGATAAAAATATAAGTCGGGAGATACAATTTAACATTCAAAAGCTGCTGAATGTGTTTATTTATCAATTTCTCCAAAATTGATAAATAAAATTGCCAAGAAAAGAAAGAACCACGTGGGGGTAAAATAAGGGAAATGATGACAGAGCGATTGTAGCAACCCAGTTCTCCTTAGGGGTCCGAGTTAAGTTTTGTTGTCGTCAAAGATAATCAACATATTTTCTTTTTGTGTTCCTTTCCACTTGAGATATAGAAAATCTTGTTCAACTATTTCAATACTCAGGAAGTAGTTTTCGGCTCTATGGAGGAGTATAGCAGGGGGTGGTCCAAACAGGGGAAACTATTAAACAACATCCCACTCAACTTTTTTTGGTGAGTTTGGTGCAGCAGGAATAAGAGGATATTTGAGGAAAATATTGTCTCTCCTACATGGATCACCTCACAGATCATCAAAAATTGGGCAGGAATGCAGATCTAACAAAGACCTCTGAAGGATCTGTCGATAAGAACTAGATCTTTTGAGTTTAATTTCCCTGTTGGATTCTTCGATGGGGCTTCATAAGACTCGAGGTGCGGATGTGGGGCATGGTTGATGATATCCCCAAAGTGTCACTACAAATAGCATTGGTACGGAGGCTTGGGTACCAATATGAGAGCGGAAACATTAAAACTATGGAGATTATTTTGGTTTTATAAGCACCTCTGCATTAACAAAATTTGGGTATTTGGTGATTCAAAGGTTCTCATTGATTATATGAATCACGAGAATACCTTGGCCCCTGGGCACCTCTCGTCTTGGTTGGACAGAATCAGAGTTCTCTAGAGATCCTTCTCCCTCATCACTTTCTCTCACATATACAAGGAAAAGAACGAGATGGTGGATCGCCTTTCTAAATTGGGTCTGCGCGGTGTTTTTGGTGTGATCTTGTTGTAATATTTAAAAATTCCAGAACAACAAATGGAGAATAAAACTCCTTTCTTTAACATAGAGAAAATATTAAAATTTCAGTCACAGCGACAGAGTTTCCACTTGAAAACAACTTCAATTTCTTAAAAAAACTGTTACAACTTCTTCCTCAACACAGAGGGATTATAACTGCTGGACTGATTCTAAGCACAGTGCCAAAATAACACACTCTGTCACTCTAAAACATTCACTGCTGTGTATACAAAATATTTCACACTGTTGTGCAAAACACAAAACACTGTCTCTTTGTTTTACTATTTTCAACCTTTGGGCAATAATAAAACATTACACAACATTATTACAATACACAACACTCTATATCTCTCAATGCTCACGGCATATGCTTTTATATGAAACATTACAATAATATATATTATAAATATCATATATTTATAATATATAATATAACCAAAATTAAAACTAAAATGTACTGCGGTAATAAAACATTTACCCAACGTAAAAGTTATAACAACATTGCCATGAAATAAAACAATTAAATCAAAACATTTTAATGTAAGGTTAAAAAACCTTATTTCATTTTAAGCTTTCCATTTATGTATTCGGGGGCTTCGTGAAAACCATTCTCCCTAGCGTTCATACTCCCCGGAAATCTTTCGTGAGTGGGCCCAGTTAAAGATGACATCAGCTTTCGGTGGGTCTCCACTCCTCCAGTTGCTTGGCTTTTCTAACCCCCGCAGAAAAGGCTTGCCGCCTCAAATTTGTTGTATTAAATATGTTCGGTGGGTTTTTAATGTGGTTTTTGCTGCAGATAGGATGGAGCTCTTCCACCACCTTAAAATTTCTATCAGTCTTAACTCCATCGTTCTGTTGTCTCTTCATTCCCTTCTCAATTAATTCTACCATCTGCTGAGTTATGTGGGCAGTTGGAATTAATTTCCAACACTCCCCCTTAATTTCAATTGCTAGGTTTTCCTGCATACCCAGGCATTTCCTGAAATAATTAAAACTGTTCTGAGCTAATGGTTTTGTGAGGATATCAGCAAATTGATCCTCTGTTTTGCAGTGCTGCAAAACAATCTCACCATTGTTAACCAATTCACGTATGAAGAGAAACTTGGTGTCTATGTGCTTTTTCCTTTTATGAAAAATAGAATTTTTAGATAAAGCTATTGTTGAGCTATTATCACAGTAAATCACTGTCCCTTTTATCTATTCTTGGCATAAAATTTTCAACATTCTTCTCATCCAAACTGCTTGACACGCTGCTGTTGTAGCTGCCACATATTCTGCTTCTGCTATAGACAACACTACAATAGATTGTTTCTTAGAAGCCCATGAGATGGCTCCTGAACCCATGTGAAAAACATAACCGGAAGTGCTCTTCCGATCATCTACACTTCCAGCCCAATCACTGTTAGTGTATCCAACTAAATCTGAATTTTCTGAAGTAGTATGCAAAATACCATACCTCTTAGTTCCTTTTACATACCTAAAAATTATTTTTGCTGCCTGCCAATGTGAATCCTTTGGCTTCTCCATGAATCTGGAAATCAAACTAACAACATGCATTATGTCGGGCCTAGTTGCAGTCAAATACATGAGGCTGCCAACTATGCTCTTGTACAAGCTAGGATCAAAATCCTTGCTACTGTCCTCTCTGCTGAGTTTTAATCCCATCACTATGGGAGTGATTGCTGCTTTGCTCTCCTGCATATTAAATCTTTCCAGCACTTCATTAACATATTTTTCCTGTGAGATAAAAATCCCATTTTCATCTTGTTCTACTTCTATTCCTAAGAATTATTTCAACAAACCCATGTCAGTCATTTCAAATTCTTCTTTCATGTCTGTTTTAAAATTTTCAATAAGGTAATCATCATTACCTGTAAAAATAACATCATCAACATATAAAACCACTATCAACATTTTACCATCCTTTTCTTTGATGTAGAGGGTGGGTTCTCCCTCACCCTTTTCAAATCCATTTTCTAGTAGATAGGAATCTATCCTACTGTACCATGCTCTTGGTGCTTGCTTCAGCCCATAAAGAGCTTTCTTCAACTTGCACACTTTGTGCTCTTGGCCTTTCTTTTCATAGCCGAGAGGTTGTTCAATGTAAACCTCTTCTATTAACACTCCATTTAGGAATGTTGAATTCACATCCATTTGGTAAAATTGCCACTTGTTTTGTGTGGCTATGGACATCATTGCTCTCACGATTTCCATTCTAGCAACCGGTGCGAAAGTTTCCTCATAATCTATCCCATGCTTCTGCTTATAACCTTTGACAACAAGTCTTGCCTTGTGTCTCTCTATTTTTCCTTCAGCATTACTCTTGGTCTTGTAGACCCATTTAACTCCAATGACATCTTTACCTTTTGGGAGTTCAACCAAATCCCAAGTCTTGTTTCTTTCTATGGCATTTATCTCCTCATCCATAGCTTCTATCCATTTCTTATCCTTGATAACTTCTTCGAAATGAACAGGATCATCAACATGAAAATATAAAGCAAAGAAAGAATTGATACCTTCATTTGCTATATCTTGTTCATATATTTCTTTCAAATTTCTGAACTTCTTACCTCTTTCATTAGATGTACAAGTGCTTGAAGAAGCACTTGAATTTCCTCCTTGTGGTGTGCTTGGAGAAGCACTTTCATTTCTCCTCAAGGGTGTGCATTGCTGCTCTTGTGTTGGTGCTGCTGTTTGGGGATGTATTTCAGCCAACTCATCATTATTTTCATCATGAGATAAATAGTGTTTAATATTCACTGTTTTCTCTATGCTTCCATCCCAAGCTTCTTCTTCAATAAAATGAACATCTTTGCTCACAATAAACTTCTTGGTGGATGGGTTATATAACCTGTATGCCTTGGATTCCTCACTGTATCCAATGAAAATACATTTCTCCCCCTTGCTATCTGTTAGCCACCTATAAATTTGTTAATACCAAAAGGTGGCTAAAACTTTTTGGAGCCTTCAAGGAACAAATTTTATTGCTAAAAAATGTTGGCTCTTGAAGACTCTTGAAGGCCTCATGACTCTGTCCAAAATATTCATTGTTGTTCCCATTTTATACTCAGAAATTATACTGATTTCATGAAAAAGACTGCTGTAAAATCATCATCTTCCCCCTCCCCCCACTCAAAACTAACCTTCATTTTCTCCCTTTTTTTTGTTTTTTTTCTCTCCATAAAACTCCTCTATTTTCATAATTCCTCTTCTCCCATTCATGAAAATCCTATTTACATAGTTTAAAAATCATTTTTAAACTATACTGAAACCCCCAAATCCATTGAAAACTCTGAAAAATTTCATAAAAAACAAGTTTTTATTACTATGAACTTAAGCCCCTTTGGGCTAAGTCCTAACCACTTCCCCACCATACGCTTTGGGGCTAGAACCGAGTGCTAACCCTTTCAGCGCTTATCGCATCGCAAAATTCCAATGGGTTGATTGAAAAGCCCGAGCTCGAGTCTCCGATTGCGATTAAATCTTTGTTGTATAGGCCCCGGACCCATCATGTTTTCATATAACTAAAGGCCTCGCAAAAAGACGCCTAACCATTTTAAATATATAAACCCCGCCCCGCCGCTTTCCATTCATATAACCTATGCCTAGGACTGATGGTTTAAGTCCCGAGGCACCAATCGCATCGCGAAATTCCAATGGGTTGATTGAAAAGCCCAAGCCTGAGGTTCCGATTGTGATTAGCACTTTGATATATATGCCCTGGGCCCATCATGTTCCATATAACTAAAGGCCCCGTAGTCGGGCACCTATCCACTTCATATGTATAAAACTTGCCCCCAAAGCCAAAAACTTCGTATAATATTGAATTTTGGGTTTTATAAAGTTTTAAAAGGTTTTTCCGCCGTTCGCTTTAAAAGAAATCCTCGTCGTTGATCGTGAGTTGATCAAATGGCCAGCGCTCAATCGCATCGGAGCTTTTCATCGCATGCCTTTGTTTGCTCCCTCTGATCGGCTAAACCTCTGATTCATTCCTCACTGTTGATATTATCCTCAGATCAACGGCCCGCGCTCGATCACATCGGGATTTTTCATCGCATGCCTTTGTTCGCTCCCTCCGATTGGCCATCCCTCCGATTCATTTTCCACCGTTGATCTGATCCTCAGATCAACGGTCAACGCTCAATCACATCGAAGTTTTTCATCGCATGCCTTTGTTCGCTCCCTCCGATCGACAATCCCTCCGATTCATTTTCCATCGTTGATCTGATCCTTAGATCAACGGTCCGCGCTACATCGCATCACAAATTTTCATCGGTGCATTTGTTTGTTCACCCCGATCACCGATCTCCCGATTTAATATCCACCGTCGATCTCTGGGGGTCTAATCGCATCCGACGGTTCATATTTATCCCGAAAACCATTTCCCTCCGCTCTCCTTTTTTAACCTCTTCTACGTAGATCCCCACCATTGGATGCTGCCATCCAATGGCTACGCTCCTCCCACGCCTTTTGAAGTAGTTTTTCCCAATTACGCAGGATTTTATAATATTTTCTGTGTTTTGTAGGTGTTTGATGGGTTTTCCATTATATAAAGGCCAAAGGGCTGGGATGATGATTCCTGTGCCTTCGATTTATCAAAAGGAAACCATTCGCGGGCTCTACTCCATGTCTCGTCATTGCTTCATGAAGCAGTGATGCCATATAAGCCCAGCATGGCCCTGCACATCGACAAGACATTGTGTTATTAAAACACGATTTAAAGAGTATTAGTATTGAAGACAAAGCACAACAGAACAGAAGATTGAAGACCGATTTGCGGGGATTACGACTAAGATGGATTATCAAAAGCCTAATCCCCCAAATTAAAACACAATCAAAAGAAAATCATAAGTGTTTAACAGATAGAAAGGCCTCCACCGCCTCAATTGAGGTGAATTGATTCCTCAGCTACCATAAGTGCCACCTGTGCCTCAAAGCATTCAAAACAGAGGCCAAAGTTATTGATCAAATGAATATATTAGCCTCAGCACAGCCAGAGAGTTACTTTTGCAAGGAACTTAAATGCTAAAAATATCTGCAGAGTTACTCCAAACATGACACAGAGCCTTAAAGTCAATAAAAGCTCCCACCGAGCTTAAATTCATAAATGTAAAACAGTTAGTACAGATAGAATGTTCGTAAACTTATCCATCGAGCCCCTCAAAGGCCGAGAATTCATTAATCTGTATTAATTGTCTTGGGAGATCTTTTACCAGATCTCACCTCCTCATTCTTCTATAAATACCTCTGTAGAAGATGAGAAACTGTTGGTTGACAAGGTTGTTGAACATTGTAATGTAATTGAGCTGGAAAATTCTATTGTAAATAGTATTCACTGGCTCTTGGAGCTCTGTTAGTGATAGATAGGTTAGGCTGAGATGTATAGATGGTTTCTAAACTAAAGCACTGGACTTAAAGCTGTAACTGGTTTGGAGCATCAATACAAGCTGATTTATGGGATCCTGGTCTATGTTGACAGTGATGTTTTTCTCATTGTAACTCATCATTTTGTTTCTGTTTTCACTGTGTTCCATTTTCTCTTATAAAGAACAACATGCATAGAGTTAGGACCTAGTGTACATCAGTAACCTTCTTTGAATAAAAATCTTTATCTGAATGTTTTCTTCTAAATTGTGTTATTTAGGAATGATTTGTTTCAGTTCAAGCATAAGAATGTTGGTGTTCCCTCGTCTTATTGTCTTAGCTGAATGTTATTCTTAAATGTTATTTTCAGTATATGTTTAGTGAAGATGAACTGAGGAAGATATGGTGAGCCCTGGTCCCAGTTTTATCCCCACAACTGTTTGAATGTTTCCCTTGGAATGTGTTAAAAGCTGGCTAGTTTAGAAGTACTTACCAGATCTTAGGTCATTCTGTGTTATCTTTGTGTTGGTCTCGAAAGTAACCAAGTAAAGCAGAGCTAGGAGAGGATTTGTGGTGAGCCCGACCCGCTAGTTTCTACTCCAAAGGTTGCCTTCGAGTTTCCCTTTGTCTTAAAGTGTTTTCTATTGAAAGTGTATCAAAGGCTGGCTAGTTTAAAAGTACTTACCAGATCCTAGTTTACTTTTATGTTTTTCTTGAGTCTATGTCAAAGGCTGGCTAGTTTAGAAGTACTTACTAGATCCTGGGTTGCTCTTTTTTCCTCATCTTTTTAATTCTCCTACTTATTGTATCATTTCATTCCATAAATCAAACTTCAAAGAGATCCTTAGACATAGATGACTTGCCCCATGGACCACTCTTGCCTCTTGCTGTTCCAATTAAACCCTATTATGACTCCATAGCCCAATGAACTAAAACCTGCAATTATCTATATTTTTGGCCGAAGCTTACTCTTATTGCTCGCAACTTCTCACCTTTGGAACTCTTTGCATTTAGAACTTTCCACCTCAAACAATAATCGTGCTCAACCATCCAAAAACAAAACAAACCCTTGGCCTTCATAACTAGCCTAATATTATTACCCAAAAATTCAAAGACAAATCCATCTTTGCACTTATTGGAGAGATCCCTCTCCGGATTCAGGAGGGCTAGATCCTAGAATCCCAAAGTGGTTGAAACGATGTTGTTTCTATGATTGGACTTTGCCAATCTTGCTGATTACAGATTCCTAACATTTCTGGCGACTCCGCTGGGGACCGAACCTAGAATCATTTTCATTGTAGGGTAACCACAGGACATTAGATCACCTTGGGTTCCCTTTAAAACTTCATAAAACTTGTGAGTAAAAATCAGCCTTTTTCAAGCACTACCAAAGAATGGTAATCATGATAAAACCTGTTTGAATCAGTGACAAACTAGGTAAACCCTAGGATTCTCTTAAGAATTTGTCTAACCTTGAAAGATTAGCTGGCTTAGCCATGAGAATAGACTTTCTTTGTCTCATAACCATAGCTAAGTTTTGAAACAGAGTTAGGACATTCTTAGAAACCACACAACTGAAAAATAACTCAGAAAACACCAAAAATATTTTAGATTGATATTTAATAAACATGGTAGTGGACCATAAAACCTTTTACCTCCAAAAGAGCTAAAAAATTCCACTTGGTGACTCCACAATCCTTAACAGATCTTAAGACTCCACTGGGAAGAACCCTTATCATTATAATATCATTCAAACTCAGTTAGAGGATTGTAGGATTAAAATTGTGTAAATAGATTAGTTAACCTTTTAAAGACTGTCATTGTTAGGTCCCTATATCACTAGTATAGCCCCTTATTATTGTTAGTGTAAACCCCTTATTGTTATTATTGTACCCTTGTAACCCCCATTTTGTTATTATTGTGCCCTTAAATTATTATTGTTAGGTCGGCTAGGATTACATTGTGGCCCACTAGGATTCCATTATGGCCCCATGGACTCCTATATATAGAAAGGAGGTTTTGTGAATTGTATCATCCAAGAATTGTTCATTTATGTAATGTATTGGAGGTTGCCCCCTCGAAGTGGCTCATTTCTAAGGCGTTTATATCTCTTTTCTTCTCTTTTTGAGTTGGTTACACAACATTTTGTATCAGAGCTTTGGGATTCTAGGGTTTCGCTGCTCCAAACAGGTCATCGTGGCATTTTCGCTATAACTTTTTTTCTACGAAGCTTCAGAAGCTGAAATTTTTAGGGTGCGAAGCTGAAATCTTGAGGAAGGTTGTCTAAAAATTTCAGATCTTGGTTCGCAATATTTGAGGAAATATCATCTGTGGAAGTTAGGTATTTTTTCAGGCTCATAAACAGGTCATCGTGGCATTTGCGCTATAAATTTTTTTGTACGAAGGGTCAGAGTCTGAAATTCATATGGTGCGAAGCGGAAATCCTGAGGAAATTCGTCAAAAAATTTCAGAACTTGGTTCGCAATATTTTGGGAGATATGATCTGTGGAAGGTAGTGCTTTTTCAGGCTCCTGAATTTCATCTCAAAGAGGTGATCGTGGGAAAAGTTCAATAACTCTCTCTCTGAAGATTGGATTGGAGTGCCGTCAAAATTAGTCACAATTACACGGCCTGTAGTTTCTTTTCTATCAATTTCAGAAACAAAGGACAAAACAGTGACACGTGGCAAGTCGTACAAGTTCGCTCTACTGAACCAGTCCAGAATTAGGTCATTGTGGGAGATTGGACACAACATTGTCTTGGAGCATCAAAATCAGGTCAGACCTGTGGCATTTGAAAGAAGCTTCAGAGGGCTACTACAGGGCTGAATTTCAGATATCGAAGATTTTCAATTATAGAGATAATTCAATTTCAATATCGATCTCCTAAAAGCTAGTAAAAGGTGTGTATTTTTTTTCCAAATTGCATAAGTCTTGCTTGAAGAATCAAGTTGAATTGATTCCAAGGGCATAGTGTAGAATATATATCAGTATTGTATTCTAAAATGGCCCCTAAAAAGAATTCAACAACCATTAAGCCTTCAGAAGGCTCTACTATGACTCATGAAGATGAAGAATGGCAACATGACATATCAAAATTACAAGAGCAAATTTCACTCTCGCAAAGAACAACAAAAAATGAAATGGAAGTTTTGAAGAAAGGCGTGGAAACTAAGATGGATGGTTTGAAGAAAGGCGTGGAAGCTAAGATGGTTGGTTTGGAAGCTAAGATGGATGGCATGGAAGTGGGCACGGAAGCTAAGATTGATGACATGGAAGCTAAGATCGATGAGAAAATGGAAAACATGAAGAATTTTCTAAAAGCAGACATGGAAGGTTTGACAAAGTTTATACAAGAAAGGTTTCCTAATGGTGAAAAGATAGTAGAAGAACCTCATGATGAGAACAAAATAAATGTTAATTGTGATTTCACAAACTCTAATGTTGGCGGGAAGAACCACCATATTCCAAAGATGGATATGAGGAAGTTTGATGGAAAGGATCCTGTAACATGGATACTACAGATGGAGCAATATTTTGATCTCCATAACGTGCAAAACACACAAAAGGTACGCATTGCAACTTTACATTTAGAACAAAAATACATTTGTATGGTATCGATGGCTTTGTTCCCGTAAAAAAATTGTCACTTGGTCAATTTTTACGGAGGAAATGATAGCACATTATGAGGATACAAAGAGCAACACCTTCTTTACCCAATTGATAAATCTCAAACAAAAGGGTTTAGTGGGGCAGCACATTGAGGACTTCCAAAAATCGAATATAAGGGTAACTGATCTTACAGAGGAACACAGGATTGATCTCTTCCTAGGCACTTTAAAGGATAACATCCAACATGAAGTTCGCGTTTTGGAACCTGATTCATTGGAGAAGGCATTCAGGTTGGCAAGAAAAGTTGAATGTAAATTTATGGCGACAAGGAAGCCTACCACTCAATTCTATAAAGAAGGAAGTGTTGCTACGCCTAGATTTCCACAACCTACAAGGTTGACACCACAACAATTGGAAGAAAAAAGAGCAAAAGGGCTTTGCTACAGTTGTGATAGCAAATACACTAAAGGTCATAAGTGTGTCGAGAAGAAATTATTTTACATAGATTGTGAAGAGGAAGAAGAAAATGAACAAGAAGAGGATATACACCAGGAACCAACCCAAGAAGAGGAAGAAATGAGTTCGACCATATCGTGTAATGCATTGGCAGGAATTACCACTCCTCAAACTCTCAAGATAGAAGGACATATCAAGAAGAAAAAGGTAATAGTGTTGATTGATTCGTGTAGTACCCATAATTTTATTCATTGTAAGGTAGCCAAGGAATTGAATTGTTTCCTATACCCAGCACCAGAATGTCAAGTGATGGTTGCAAATGGAGGAACTATAAATTGCTCTGGAAAATGCCATAATATCAAGCTAACCATGGGGGAATATGTATTGACTAGTCCAATGCTTGCCATTCCTATGGGAGGTGTCGATGTTGTACTAGGAGTACAATGGTTACAATCTTTGGGGACGGTAGCTTTTAATTTTCAAGAACTTTTCTTGAAATTTTTTTCAGAAGGAAAGGAAGTCGAATTACGGGGTATTGCGGGGAAGCCAGGAAGGATAATAAGCTCTAATGTCATGAAAAAGCTTCTAAAGAAAGAACATCGAGGCGTAATTGCACAATTATGCTCACTAGAAGTTCCAACATCAAAATCATCTATTTCTGCAGATCTCCAACAAGTCTTCGACAATCATTCCAAGGTGTTTGAAACTCCCAAAGGACTCCCACCTATTCGTGATCATGATCATGCTATTCATTTGATTCCAGGAAGTGTTCCTCCAAACATCCAGCCTTATAGATATCCTTACTTCCAAAAGAGCGAAATTGAACGCATGATTGCAGAAATGTTAGAGGCAGGTATAATTCAACCTAGTCAAAGTTCTTTCTCTGCTCCTGTAGTATTGGTACACAAGAAGGATGGATCATGGCGAATGTGTCCGGATTATAGGGAGCTCAATAAGCTCACCATTAAAGACAAATTTCCCATTCCCGTGAGTGATGAATTATTGGATGAATTACATGGAGCAATTTATTTTACCAAGTTGGATCTTCGTTCAGGATATCATCAAATTAGAATGAAGAGTGAAGATATTCCAAAAACAGCATTTCGAACTCATGAGGGTCATTATGAATTTTTGGTCATGCCTTTTGGCCTTACCAATGCACCTTCTACATTTCAAGGGTCGATGAATTCCATTTTCAAACCCTTCCTTAGAAAATTTGTGCTAGTATTTTTTGATGATATACTAATCTACAGCAGGTCTTGGAAGGATCATGTTGAACATGTTTACAGGGTGCTCAAACTATTGCAGGAGAAACAATTATATGCAAAAAAGTCCAAATGTTTCTTTGGAGTACAAGAGGTGGAATATCTGGGTCATATTGTATCTCACGAGGGTGTTAAAGTGGACCCTAACAAAATTAAAGCCATTAAGGAATGTAAAGTTCCCACAACCATAAAGCAGTTGCGAGGATTTCTCGGGTTAACAGGGTATTATCGCAAGTTTGTTAAGAATTATGGGAGAATAGCAGCACCTCTAACAACATTATTGAAGAAAGATGCATTTTCATGGACTCCTGAAGCAACTAAGGCCTTTGAACATCTTAAAAAGGCAATGTGCCTAGCACCGGTCTTAGCTACGCCAAACTTCACAAAAACTTTTATTGTGGAATGTGATGCCTCAGGAAATGGAATTGGTGCAGTTTTAATGCAGGAAGGAAGACCCATTGCTTTTGAAAGTCGTCCAATCAAAGGAAAGTATTTACAGAAACCTATTTATGAGAAGGAAATGTTAGTAATACTACATGCACTAAAGAAATGGCGAACTTACCTAATGGGAAGACACTTCAAGGTAAAAACTGATCATGATAGTCTTAAACACTTTTTGGAACAAATACTATCATCAGAAGAGCAGCAGAAATGGGTCACAAAGATGTTGGGTTATGACTTTGAAATAATCTACAAAAAAGGAAAGCTTAATGTTGTTGCAGATGCACTCTCAAGAAAGAATGAAGAGGTGGAAGCATTGCTTTGTGCCATTTCTATTATCCAACCAGATTGGATAACTCAAGCAAGAGATGAATGGAAGAAGGACAAAGATGTATGGACACTCATTCAAAAGTTGCAGCAAGATCCTAGTACATCTGATACATTTAGTTGGAAAATGATTCCTTATGGTACAAAGATCGCTTATATCTTTGTAAGAATTCCCAACTAAAACAAAAGATTCTTTTGGAATTGCACACTTCTCCTTTAGGAGGACACTCAGGATTTTTAAAAACTTACCACAGGGTGAAGAAAGATTTTTTTGGGATGGCCTTAAATCTGATATTCAAAATTTTGTGGCGGAATGTTTGGTTTTCCAGCAGAATAAAGTGGAGACAATTAAGACCCCGAGACTTTTACAACCTTTATCCATTCCAAGTCAACGTTGGGAGGAGATTTCAATGGATTTTATCACAGGTTTACCTAAGTCCGAAGGAAAGAATGTCATCATGGTGGTAGTTGATAGACTTACCAAGTATGCACACTTTTGTGCATTATCTCATCCATTTAAAGCAAGTACAGTTGCTACTATATTTATGGACAGAATTCAAAAGCTACATGGAAGCCCAAGGGTTATTGTGAGTGATAGAGATCCCATTTTTACTGGAAATTTTTGGACGGAGTTATTTTCTTGTTTGGGTACTCAATTAGCTCATAGCTCATCTTATCATCCTCAATCCGATGGTCAAACCGAGATAGTAAATAAATGTTTGGAAGGATATCTTCGTTGTTTTGTATCTGATAAACAAACACAATGGGTCAAGTGGTTACCTCTTGCCGAATGGTGGTATAACACTTCCTTCCATACTGCAGCAAAAATGACCCCATTTATGGCACTTTATGGATATCATCCACCATCCATCACGTCATCTTTAAGAGAAAATTCGAAGGTTCAAGCAGTGGAAGATCACATCGAGCATCAGTAAGAAGTTCTCCAACTCTTAAAGGATAACCTGAATTTGGCACAAAATCGAATGAAACAACAGGCAGATCAACATCGCAGCGAGAGAAGTTTTGATGTAGGAGACTGGGTATTTTTACGGCTACAACCATATAAACAAATGTCTCTCAAGCAAGCTAAGAAGGATAATAAATTATCGCCAAAGTACTATGGTCCTTACAAGGTGTTGCAAAAGATTGGTACTATGGCATACAAATTGGAGCTTCCTGCTTCTTCACGAGTGCATCCAGTTTTCCATGTTTCATGCTTAAAGAAGGCTATAGGTGAAAATATTCTAGTTCAAACAATATTGCCAGAACTTGATGAGGAAGGAAAAATCATATTGGAACCTGAAGCGGTCATGGAAACAAGAACTCGACAACTACGGAATCGATCAATTTCAGAGTATCTCATCAAGTGGAAGAACTTACCCATTGAAGATTCTACATGGGAGAATGAGAATTTTATACATAAGCACCCATATCTACTCAAGCGTTGAGGACAACACTCTTTTTGAAGGAGAGGGGCATGTTAGGTCCCTATATCACTAGTATAGTCCCTTATTATTGTTAGTGTAAACCCCTTATTGTTATTATTGTACCCTTGTAACCCCCATTTATTTATTATTGTGCCCTTAAATTATTATTGTTAGGTCGGCTAGGATTACATTGTGGCCCACTAGGATTACATTATGGCCCCATGGACTCCTATATATAGAAAGGAGGTTTTGTAAATCGTATCATCCAAGAATTGTTCATTTATGTAATGTATTGGAGGTTGCCCCCTCGAAGAGGCTCATTTCTAAGGCGTTGATATCTCTTTTCTTCTCTTTTTGGAGCTGGTTACACAACAGTCATACCTGGTTGAACTTTTCTTGTTTATTTGGGTCTAAAAAACACAACATAGTGGCTCCCAGAAAGATTCACACTAGAGCCTATCCTGACCATGATCCACCTGAGTTAGTTGGTAACCCAGAAAGTATCCTTACGAAGTCTCCTAGGATTAAATTATCAACTGTTTTCAAATCACCCTTCAGAGCTAATTCAGTCCCTGAAAATCTTTCAGCTCTACAACAATCACAAATTGACTTAGTAAATCTCTTTAGAACTAGGTCTCTTGGTGATTTAGATCAGTTAGTTTCTGAGTCTTCACTTTCATCTCCTAAAACAAGTGAACATCCTGGCAGCAGAGAGGCAACACCTCCTGATTTACATTTCCTTCACAACTTAGGTGTCTCTCACTCAAGATGAGCTCAACAATCTACTCCTGGTCCATCCACTTCTGCTCACCTTGCATTCACTCTTCAAACCACTTCACTTCAGCCCACTTTCCCTCTTGTTAATCCACCTCTTGTAAATCCACCCCCACCACATATCATGGCAACATGGTATGCTCCCTTAGTCCTTCCTGCACCATTAGTCAATCTCCCACAGGACTATCAGTCAGAATTCCATTATATGATGCTAGCAATGCTACAACTGCATCACAACATGTGGATAAAATGAATGACTACTTTGACAAAAATGAAATTGATGATGATTCTGTCAAACTTAGATTATTTGCTCAGAGCTTAGGGGGAGAAGTAAGAAAATGGTTCAAAGGTTTAAACCCCCACGGTATTAATGATCTCCAAGCCTTCCATCAAACTTTCTTAAACAAATGGGAAGTAAAGAAGAATCCTCTCTAAGTCCTTTCCGATAACAAGAACCTCCATAGAAACACTAGGGAAAGTGTGCAAGCTTATTGCACTAGATTTAACAATGTGTATAATGCACTTTCCCCAAAACTAAAACCTACACAAGGCTCAGCTTTAAACAAGTTTCCTAAAGGTTTTGACCCTGAGATGGCCTATCAGCTGAGAGAGAGAGATATTTTACAACTCTTGAAGATATGCAAAGAGGCGCCCTTTCTGTGGAAGTCAACTTAATGGAAAAGAGATCAAGAATGAAAAGTGAAAAGAGAGTGTCCTTTAGAGAGGAATCCTCACCTTCTACTTCCAACTCAAAAATGGAGAAAATGATGGAAGAGATGATGAAAGAGATGAGCATAATTAAGAGAGCACAAGCAAGCCAAAATCAAACTGCTTCTCAAAATAGAAACCGGAACCAAAACCAGAATCTTAGAAGGAACCAACCTCCAAACAGACCTAGGGAAGATGATCAACAGATCACTCCTCCCTTTCAACAAAACTATGTAAGTGAGGTTGAGGAAACGGATGAGATAACAGAGGAAGATGATATCAACATGTTTGGGTTAGAGGATGATGACTTCGAGATTCATTATGATAGAAAACAAGGTCTATACACACCTTATGATGACAGAAGAGATGATGATGAAAATTATTATCAAGACATGGAAAATGTCATCATAGAATCTCAAAGAGAATATGACCTTAGAAGCAAAACTAGTCAGTAAACTCCCAACAATAAAACCTCTGACAAATCTTCACAAAACAGCGCTACAACCAAGCCTAAAGTTATCAAACAAAAGGATAAAACAGTGGCTGTAAATTCTGATAATGGTAAAGAGAAAGGCACTCAAAACAATGAAAAACAGAGTGCAGACATTAGTAGTACTAACACTTCAGCTAGTACTCCTATGAAAACAACTTTGTCAAGTGTAAATAAAACAAATCAACAAACCCATGTTGCTCATAGAATGACAGCTAATAAGGCTGAAACCAACACTTTAAAGAGTCAAATTCCTTTCAGCCTGGAGCAGGAAATTTCAAAGATCAAAATCTCTGTTCCCGTGACTGAGTTAGCTGCCCATCATGTATATAGGACCCAAATTTTGAAGGCTTTAAACATTGAAGGAAATGAGGACACTGTAAATCTTAATGATGACCAACCAGAACTGATCTTTGGTCCAAAGATTGAAGGTATGTATCAAGAGGGACCTGTTCCTCCCTTTTATGTGAGTTTAAATGTTCATGACAAAATTTTTCACAACGCTATGCATGATTCCGGGGCTTATCATAATTTAATGCCAAAAGCTGTAATGGATAGCCTGGGTCTAGAAATCACCAGACATTACAAAGACCTTTACTCCTTTGATTCCAGCAGAGTAAAATGTTTAGGATTAATCAAAGACCTCTGTGTTAACTTAGCCCAAATTCTAGCCAATTTTTTAGTCATGGATATCGTTGTGGCTGATGTTCCCCCCAAATATGGAATGTTATTATCAAGATATTGGGGGCCTAAGTTACAAGGGACTATGCAAATGGACATGACCTATGCGACTATTCCTGTTTTCAATCAGAATAAAAGACTTTACAGGGAGTCCCATATGAAATACACAGTTACAAGTTAAGACAGACCACAAAACTCTCCCCTGTATTCTGTAAATACAGGCCTTGATTCTTTTGTTATGTTTAATGATGAAACATTGAGTGAACAAGTCACTTTAACAAAATTAATGGCCGATAGGGAGGAAGAGGAACACAACGCAGAAATGTCAAAACAATTTGCTGCAGTTGAAGACATTAGCAAACTAAACAAAGGTCTTGAGCTACACGTTAGGTGTCCATTACTTTTGAACATTCACAATCAAGAAAACAACCCTCAAATAAACGAAAATCTTGGGGAATCAAAACGAATACAACTAAGTGCTGAGATTCCACAACAACCCTTGAGCACATTAGTTAAAGAGGACACTAACCAGGATGAAAATAAAAATATTCCTATGTGGAGTATGTATTTTGATGGATCCTGCACTAGGACTAACGTTGGTGTAGGTGTCTAGATTTCCAACACTGAAAATAACCACACAAAAATCATTTCCTGTAAATTAAACTTTCATTGTTCCAATAACGTAGCAGAGTATGAATCCCTCCTTTTAGGCTTACATTTATTGAAAAAGTTAGGAGCCAGAAGAATTAATGTGTATGGGGATTCAGATTTAGTCATTAGGCAAGTCAATGGGGAATATAACGCAAATCATCCCAGACTTAGAGCCTACCGAAACGATGTCATGGACCTTTTGAAAAACTTCGAGGAGTCCAAATTGATTTTTGTCCCAAGAAAAAGAAATATTTCCGCCCACAATTTAGCCTTTGCACCTAGAACATGCTTAACGCCATATGAAACCAAAGACTGCACAACTTAAATCAAATTTAGACCAGCTATGCCTGATAATAAAAATTATTGGTAGGTGTTTGACAATGACAAACAAATAGAAGACTTCATGCAATTCAGAAATGAATTCGAACTAAACAGTTCAGACTCAGATTATGAGACAGACTGCAGTGAAGAAAATTTTCTTATTGAAGAAGAGCCGTCTCCTGAACTTGCTAATATAAACCTGTTATCTAGAAAACTTAAAAATAAAACAGAATTGAATGCAGAGTTAGAAACAGAGGAGTTAGAAACTCTGCACTCTAAAGATGAAAGTTTGCCAAGTGGTCTAGTGCCTTTAGAAGAGTTGTTTGATCTTAACAATGTGGCCAAAAAGCCAAAACTGGAACTTGTAGAGACTGAAGTAGAGGAGTGCAATATAGGCAGTGAACTTAAACCTATAATGATTAAATTGTATAAGACTTTACCAGCTCACATTAAACTCAAATACATAGAGCTGTTTAGAGAATTCTCCGATGTTTTTGCGTGGAGTTACGAAGATCTTAAATCCTATGACACTGAAATAATACAGCACAAAATTCCCCTCAAAGAAAACCGAAAGCCATTCAAACAGAAACTTCGCAGAATAAACCCTATTCAACTCCCTTTGGTTTAGAAGGAGATCATGAAAATGTATGAAGCTAGTATTATTGTCCCTATTAGATACTCTGAGTGGGTGTCTAATCTGGTGTCTGTTAGGAAGAAAACTGGAGAAATCAGGCTTTGTATAGACTTTAGAGACTTAAACAAAGCCTCATTAAGAGATAACTACCCTTTACCCAAAATGGATCATATTTTACAAAGGGTAGTAGGGTCTAGAAGAATTTCTTTGCTGGATGGCTATTCAGGGTACAATCAGATCTTAGTTTACGCTGCTGATCAATTAAAGACAACCTTTACTACACCATGGGGCACTTTCATGTATGTGAAAATGCCCTTTGGTCTAATGAATGCTGGAGAAAATTTTCAAAGAGCCATGGACATAGCATTCTTGGAAGAATTGGGCTACTTCATCATTATATACCTTGATGATGTCACTGTGTTTTCAAAAACAAATGAAGAGCACTTAAAACATTTGAGAAAGGTTTTCGAGAAATGCAGGAAGTTTGGATATCTTTAAACCCTAAGAAGACACTATTCGGTCTCCAAGAAGGTAAACTTCTTAGGCACATCATTTCAGAAGAGGGTATTAAGATAGATCCAAAGAGGATTGAGGCCATATTGCAAATCTCTCATCCTAGGAACATCAAGGAGTTGCAATCTTTCATTGGGAAGATTAACTTTTTGAGAAGGTTCATTCCCAACTTGGCCGAGCTCCGTAGGAATATCACAAACATGTTAAAGAAGGAGCAAGAGGTAAAATGGACCTTGGAAGCAAAGAAGTATTTTGAGCTGGTGAAACAATCGCTAACCAAAACACCGGTTCTAATAAGTCCTGATTTTTCAAAAGATTTTTATATTTTTTCGTTTGCATCAGAACATACCATAGCTATTGTCCTTTTACAGAAAAATCCATAAGGACAAGAGCAGCCTATTGCATTCTTTAGCAATGCATTGAGGGATGCCCCTTTGAAGTATAACATTATGGAGAAGAAAAATTTTGCTTTGGTTAAAGCTTTAAAATACTTCAGAGTATACATCCTTCACTCACACATCATTGCCTTTGTCCCAAAATCAGTTGTTAAAGACATTCTAACACAGGACCCAGATGGTAAGAGAGGTAAGTGGATTTCTGTTATCCTTGAATACGATTTAGAGATAAAACCCACTAAACTCATCAAAGGCCAAGGTATAGCTAGATTAATGGCTGAATCCAATTTTGAAGTTTTTGATATTAATATGATTGATGCTTTGGATGACCAAGAAGGATTCTCAACTCCTATTGTTGAAGACCATTTTATGAATTCTCCTTGGTATGCTGATATTATTTATGTTTTGCTTAATTTGAATACACCTCCTGGTTTGACAAAGACAAAGGCAAGATTCCTAAAGTTAAAATCTATAAACTATTGCATTATAGATAAAGGTCTTTATTGGAAAAATGCAAGTGGTCTATTGCTTAAATATTTGCCTAAGTTTGATGCAGAGATGGTTAAACACCAGTTCCATGAAGGAGAGTGTGGAGGTCATTTGTACTGGAAGACAACAACCAACAAAATCTTGAGGGCTGGTTTCTATTGGCCTACTTTTTTCCATGATGTGCACAAGATGATCATAGCCTGTCACAAATGTCAACTTTTTTAAGGCAAAAGAAAACTGCTACCCCTGCCTCTGCATCCAATCACTGTTGAAGCCCCATTTCAACAGTGGGGACTTGACTTCATAGGAGAAATCCATCCCCCATTTTCTGCCCAGCATAGATGGATTCTCACTGCCATAGATTATTTCACTAAGTGGATAGAAGCCATACCTTGTAGGCAGACCAATGATTCAGTTATTATAAAATTCATGGAGACTAACATTCTCTCCAGATTTAGTTGTCCTACCAAGATTATCACTGATAATGCAGCAGCATTTGGATCAAACAAGATGGTTGATTTCTGTCACAGATATCAGATAACATTGGGGCGTTCCACGTCCTATTACCCTCAAGGTAATGGACTTGCAGAATCGTCAAACAAAAGTTTAATGAACATAATCAAGAAACTGTTGGAGGACAATAAAAATTCTTGGCACACAAAGCTAGTTCATGCATTGTGGGCTGACATATTGACTTTGAAAAAATATTTTGGTATGTCACCTTTCCAGCTTGTGTATGGTACTTATGCAATTTTTCCAAACAACCTTGGTGTACCAGTAATGAAGTTGATTCAAGAGTTGCAAACTGAAGATAATGACATGATCAGAAGAATAAATCAAACCATTCATCTTCAACAAACTAGAGAGGAGGTTTATAACAAAGCATTGCAAAAGCAGGACAACATTAAAAAGATTTTTGACAGAAGAACAAAGGCCAGAAATTTCAAAATTGGGGACAAAGTTTTAAGGTGGGACTCAAGGAGGGAAGACAAGGGCAAGCATGGAAAATTTGACAACTTATGGCTTGGCCCTTATCTCATTCATTCAGCTGCTGGTAACAATACATTTTTCTTGCAGGAGTTGAATGGAGCAGCACTATTTGGGGGTCTTGTCAATGGCAGGATGCTTAAACATTACTTCTCTTGATCCATGATATGTTTTGAAGCCTTTTATCTTTTTTTCCATTATAAATATTTCATCCACCATTGCATTCAAAGTTAGAAAAATCAAAATACAAAAAAACAATTAAAAAAAAAGAAAATAAAAGAGGGAAGATTGTGAAAACAAGAAAGGTACAGCCCCATATCAAAAAAGAGAAACAAATTCTGAAAGTGTGCAAGCTTAAATGCCACTTCTGAAGAACACACTTCTAGTTAGTCAAAAAACTTAATCTTGACTAATTAGCTTTAAATTTTCTGCTGATAGGATAGTGAATTCGATTTGCCAAACTGTTTAATCTTGGCTTATCAGTAGATAGTTTAGGATAGAAATTAAAGGTTCAAACATGCTCAAAATCTGAACCTAAGTTTCCAAAGAGAGATGACTTGAATCTGTTTCAAATATTGAGTCAAAAGATGTAACTTTGGTTCTAATTAGCTCAAAATCTGAACCAGAGAAAAGGAAAGAACAGCTCAAACAAAGTCAAAACAGAGCTGTAAAAAAGATGAAGGAAGTGCTTGAAATTTTCAGATCTTAAGCCTTCCATTTTTTATTTAATTTTCTGCAAAATAATATCTATGTGCAGCTTGTTTTTATGCCATAGACCAGCATCAAGTTAGACTGTTTAATCTTGACTTGTATGCTTTTAAATTTTTGTTGTAGAATTTAGAGAATAAAAATCTGTTAGACTGTTTAATCCTAATAGATTAGTAGATTAGGTAGAGAATCATATGAGCTCAGCTGTTTAATCTGAGTCCACGAAGAAATAAGAAGTAGAAATAGATTAGGTTTCCTGTTTTCAAAAAGAATAAAATGTTGTAAAGAGTTTGCCAAACCGAGTGCACTCTAATGAAAAAAAAATGTTAGATCAGTAGGATTGGGTAGGTAGAAAGTTTGTATTGATGAAAATCCATTGTTTTCATGGATGCTAATATGTTTTCAGAGAAAGATCATCCCAGCAAAGGAAGGATAGCCCAATGGATCAGGCACAGGTCAGCCTCCTAGAGAATGCAAATTTGAAATTCTTTATGCCTTCAGGAAGGCACCATCCCCAAGTGGAGCCACTGTTAGCCACCTATAAATTTGTTAATACCAAAAGGTAGCTAAAACTTTTTGGAGCATTCAAGGAACAAATTTTATTGCTAAAAAGTGTTGGCTCTTGAAGACTCTTGAAGGCTTTATGCCTCTGTCCAAAATCTTCATTGTTGTTCCTATTTTATACTCATAAATTCTACTAATTTCATGAAAAAGACTGTTGTAAAATCATCATCTTCCCCCTCCCCCCACTCAAAACTAACCTTCATTTGCTCCTCTTTTTTTTTTTTTTTTTTTCTCTCCATAAAAATCCTTTATTTTCATAATTCCTCTTCTCCCATTCATGAAAATCCTCTTTACATAGTTTAAAACTCATTTTTAAACTATACCAAAACCCCCAAATCCATTGAAAACTCTGAAAAATTTCATAAAAAACAAGTTTTTATTACTATGAACTTAAGCCCCTTTGGGCTAAGTCCTAACCACTTCCTCACCATACGCTTTAGGGCTGGAACCGAGCACTAACCCTTTCAGCGCTTATCGCATCGCAAAATTCCAATGGGTTGATTGAAAAGCCCGAGCCCGAGGCTCTGATTGTGATTAACTCTTTGTTTTATACGCCCCGGACACATCATGTTTTCATATAACTAAAGTTCCCGCAAACAGGCGCCTAACCATTATATATATATAAACCCCGCCCCGCCGCTTTCCATTCATATAACCTACGCCTGGGACCGATGGTTTAAGTCCTGAGGCACCAATCACATCGCAAAATTCCAATGGGTTGATTGAAAAGCCCAAGCCCGAGGTTCCAATTGCGATTAGCACTTTGATATATATGCCCTGGGCCCATCATGTTCCATATAACTAAAGGCCCTGCAGTCAGGTGCTTATCCAATTCATATGTATAAAACCCACCCCCAGAGCCAAAAACTTCGTATAATATTAAAATTTGGGTTTTATAAAGTTTTAAAGGGTTTTTCCGCCGGTTCGCTTTAAAAGAAATCCCCGCCGTTGATCGTGAGCCGATCAAACGGCCAGCGCTCAATCGCATCGGAGCTTTTCATCGCATGCCTTTGTTTGCTCCCTCTGATCGGCTAAACCTCTAATTCATTCCCCACTGTTGATCTGACCCTCAGATCAACGGCCCGCGCTCGATCGCATCGGAGTTTTTCATCGCATGCCTTTATTCGCTCCCTCCGATCGGCCATCCCTCCAATTCATTTTCCACCGTTGATCTGATCCTCAGATCAACGGTCAGCGCTCAATCGCATCGAAGTTTTTCATCACATGCCTTTGTTCGCTCCCTCCGATCGACCATCCCTCCGATTCATTTTCCACCGTTGATCTGATCCTCAGATCAACGATCCGCGCTACATCGTATCGCAAATTTTCATCGGTGCATTTTTTTGTTCGCCCCGATCGCTGATCTCCTGATTTAATATCCAGTGTCAATCTCTGGGGGTCTAATCGCATCCGACGGCTCATATTTATCCCGAAACCCATTTTCCTCCGCTCTCCTTTTTTAACCTCTTCTACGCAGATCCCCACCGTTGGATGCTGCCATCCAACGGCTACGCTCCTCCCACGCCTTCTGAAGCAGTTTTTCCCAATTACGCAGGATTTTATAATATTTTCTGTGTTTTGCAGGTGTTTGATGGGTTTTCCATTATATAAAGGCCGAAGGCCTGGGATGATGATTCCTATGCCTTCGATTTATCAAAAGGGAACCATTCACGGGCTTTACTCCATGTCTCGTCATTGCTTCATGAAGCAGTGATGCCATATAAGCCTAGCATGGCCCTACACATCGACAAGACACTGTGTTATTAAAACATGATTTAAAGAGTATCAATATTGAAGACAGAGCACAACAGAACAGAATATTGAAGACCGATTTGCGGAGATTATGGCTAAGATAGATTATCAAAAGCCTAATCCCCCAAATTAAAACACAGTCAAAAGAAAATTGTTACACAGTAATTTGTCACCGTCCCTACCATTCCCCGTCCCGCACAATGGAGGACCCATAATGTGACCTGTGAACACTGTCATGCACTGAAAACATCATCATTGCATCCCTCTGAGTATGAGCTTCATTTCCCCCTGAGACATCTCCTTGCAAAATCCATGAAAAACAGCTCTTTTTGCATTGGCGCGGGTAGACAGTTCAGTACTCGCGCCACTCAGGGAAATCCTGTAAAGAGGTCGCGCCACTCGGCGCTCTGTCATAGAGCAGCAATCGCGCCACCCATTTTAGGGACTGTTTTTTATATATGGATGGCGGAAGTTGAGTTCAAACAAACTCACAACCACTGCCTATCTTGAGTTGGGAGGTTTGGCCACGGGAGTTCTATGGAAGGGAAGTAGTTTTGCCACCTTCTATGGAACCTTCCTCGTTGATAGGGCCAATCCCATAATAATAGGGATCCCAACTCCCTCCTTCCCCATCTATAAAAGCTTGCTCAGATCCATGGCAAGCTAGTCTTGAAGTGCTGAAGCTTTGCATCTCCTATTCCCAAGTGCCTTTGTGCCGAAAAGAATCCTTCCTTTCCCTTAAGGCCCATTCGAGCAAGGAGACCATTGTTACGAGACTCTGGAGAGGTTTCCCTTTCCCCCGGCGAGCTTTGCGAGACGTGGACGACCGGAGACCCGCGCGAAGGAGGCTGCAGCGTCAGAACTTGGTTGTAACTTCTATTCGCTTACCACTTTAATAGATGACTATGATTATGGTTCCACTCCTTTTTCCATTATGTTAATGCGAGTAATGTCTTTTCTGACCGATGTTTAGTTACGTATGCCGGTTCCTATGCTTGTATCTGTTTGTTCTTTCTGTGTGCAGGTGTTCATCCACGGAGATCGTGGAAGGATTGTGATCTGCCAGGACTGAAGGACGGGGACATCTCTTTTTCAGATCGAGCGTTGGAATCCCGGTAGGTTCTTATCCCAAATCTTTCATTCGTAACTAGGAGCCTGCGTCATAGCATTGTTTGTTTGTTGCTAGACCCCTGCTGGGCTAGTAGGGATCGCCTCTGTCCGCAGAGGGGATTTACCTTCTCAACAAATTGGCGACTCCGCTGGGTATCGTCCGGTTTTCCTTGTCTCGTTTATGATTGGTTCGCTTTGATTGTTTCTCCTTGCTTGATGAACCTTCTGGGTTGGGTTCTTTCATTATTTTAGCCTTGTGGTTTGCTTAGCTCGTGTTGGTCTTTTTCTCAGATTAGCTTGTTTTTTAGTTTTCATTGAAGAATTCGACTGGCGCGGGTTTTTACCTGACAGTCGCGCCACTTGGCGCGTGTTGCATTTGTCTTTCTCGCGCCACTCGGCCTCTGGCGCTAGTTTCAAGGCCACAGTCGCGCCACCCCTGTGACTTTTTTGAGTTTCTTCAATTTTTGGCTTTCTGAGCTTGACCAGTACTTTTCTTCTTGATTTCCCGATTGTTTGAGTGTATTGGAGTCTTGTTTGACTGGAATTCACCGCTATCCTTTGGTTGTTTGCCTCTATCTATCGGTTTCACGATTTGAGCCCTAGGGCATCTAGTGGCATAGTGAATCGAGCCCTCCTTGGGAGTTTTGGTGTCTTGATTGTCCCGTCGACTTGTTGATTGATTCTCCACGCCCTCTTAGCAGTCTTTGATTGTTTTGTTGCGTCTTTTGAGTGATCGTTCATTCTTTCATTCAGAATTCGTTTGCCCTTGCTTTGGACCCAGATCACACGGTCCATTGGGTGTTTTCGAGTCTTTCTTTGATTTGAGAGACTTTGGGTCGATTTAGAGATTTGGTTGCTTGCTTTGTTGAGTGAATGTTGCTTGCTTCGCTCTCTTAGTTATCATTTCTCCAATTGTTCCTTTTGTTTTCAGTGCACATTAGCCATTAAACATTGAAAATCAAAAAAATATATAATCTCTTTTGTTTTTTAATTAGTGCAAATTGTCATCTTTTCCGTATTACTAGTGATTAGTATTTGAATGAAAAGTGTGCAATTGCATTAGTTGCATTAGAGACATTCTTGTTTGTATTCCGTTCGTTTCGTTTGTATAAAAGCTCTCAACTCTCATTTAACTAGTTTTCATCGAACGAAATGTTGCATCGTGGCATATAGCTTGCATTTAGGAGACACTACATACGATAAGGCCTGGAAATTGAAACTTAATTGAAGATCAACTGTAAAATTCATTCAATTAACATAAGGCAACATTGGAACTTAACGCAACATATTTAGAAGGTCTAGGCTAGAGACGTGTTCCGGCGTCGTTAAACCTAGCAGCTGTCGTTCGCCTATTGGCTTTAGACAGCGCTAGTACGGACTTGCGCTTCCCGTACCGTCGCGTATATAAAGGGAGACCCCTATAGGTTTGCAATCCTTTATCCACAGGAAGCCGAGTCTGCCGCCTTTTACCCGTGATACACCGAACACAGCATTCGGGGAGACTACCTGCACGTACGGAAAGTCCTTGGTCGATTTCTGTTTCATTATTTGAAACCAAGGTGTATATTGCAGTTCACGGATATTTGGTACACCTTTTGTGCCTAGTTTTTCCTGAGCAGTCATTTGGTCTTTTCTGACTCCCTAAACTTGAAAAGACCGTCAAGCGCTTGTCCTTTCACGCTTTTGTCAACTCTGAAAGAGATAGAGTCATCTTTTTATCGTTTCTCGACTCTTAAAATATGAAACGGTAGAATTTCTTACTTTCCAATGTGGTAAAATTAATCACCCACGATTACACGCCTGCTTAGATATTGCTTGTTGACCGTTTGATCATGTGCCCTTAACTCGTTTTCAGCCCGTGTGTGGTTTTGAGTTTGATGGCAACTTTTTCAGAGTTCACCAACCAAGGAATCCCCTCAGAAGGGAATCCTGGTCATTTTTCTCCTTTTGGAAATGTTGGTGCTCCTTACATGGCGACGTTGTCCCTTCCCGGGTTAACTGTTGGGTTGCATGTTTGGTTGTTCTCAACCTCTGTCGTTCTGAATGCCTCAGTTACTGGTCAATCAGTTCCTCCACCCGAACCACATCATGTTGATTCTAAGGTGGACCTCTCCCCTTCTTCGCCTGTTTCTGAGTCCTCCTCCTCCTCTTCGCCCGGTGAAAGTCTGGATTCGAGTAACCAGGTGGCTAAGAAGAAGAAGAAGAAGACTAAGAAGAAGAAGTCCGATAAGCGAGAGGCTAAATGTACAGCTACTGTCCCTAAGGAATCTCCTCTCGATAGTCCTCCCAACCCTCCTCGGAAAGTCAAGTTCCCGTGCATGTTGTGCACGGGAGACCATCTTCTTCGAGACTGCCCTGGCATTCCCAAGGTACTCGAAGTATGGTCCAACGGTCGCCCACCGTTGTCTTTGGCTTCCGGGAGTCAGGTTGGGGGCACTGGTAAAGCTCCTAAGAAGCAGGGTAAGATCACCAATCCCTGTAAGTTGTGTGAAGGGCACCATGCTATTCACCTTTGTCCTTATATGGATGAAGCCAAGCGAGTCCTGGACAACCTGACTGTTTCTACACCACGCCTCCCGGCTGGTTATAAACAGCTTTCTTTGAGTCTTCCACCGGCCGATGCCGTGATTGGTCAAGGGTCATCCTTGGTCGATCCCACTCCTCCAGAAATTCAGATTCAGGAATCCGTTCCCGACCAACCATTGGTCGTGGGATCGGTCGAACTGGCCCCGTCCGCGGTGCACCAGGTCTTTTCTGTCGAGAGTGGATCTCAC
>JAXQQM020058961.1:0-42590 GCA_034641835.2 Pinus albicaulis
TATATATATATATATATATATATATATATATATATATATATATATATATATATATATATATAGATATGATGAATGATGATTACTTCAAGGAGGTGCTTCAACAAAGATAAGGAGGATGGTAATTGATGGTGATAAAACAATTGAATCCCATCTTGAGAATGGTTTACTCTATTCTACAAGTTGGATAAGCCGTGTGTTCCTAAAGGTGTTCGACTATAAATAATAAAATATTCTCACACCTCTAAGGTTGAAAGGAATTTTTGTGTTGGGAAGATGGTTACCATAGTAGAGGTGTAATAGTCAGAAGTTCAAGATGCAACAAGTTTTATTATAGTATGTATATTTTATTGTACCAAAATCCCAGTAATGGGGTTAGGTGTACACCATCATTTGCTTCCATACCTTATTTTCCTTGAAAATAATTTTCATTAATTTTGAGGGAGGCTTAGCAACTACCAAAACAGACATGACCACTTGTTTATGACAGTCGACAGTATAGCAAGATGTATTCTCTTTCTTGGTGTTAGTTAAATAAACATATTTCTTTGAATAGGTTCAGGTGAACTTTTTGACACCAAGGAGGCCACGTTCACATATCGACACCATATTTCTTAGTGCATTTGGATCACAATTTTTTGCATAAAATATGTAAATTAAGTTACAAAGGTTCACAAATCTTTCCTGTCCACAATATAAGGAAAACAGAAGTAGTTAACATGAATTTTGCATTTTTGATGGTTATTACCGCAATAAAGAAATATACCATTTTATAATAGATAAATAGGCGCGAATACTTAACCGGGAACGCGCTCGTCCGGGCCAAAAAGAAAAGGTCAAAAGCGTTCGTATTAAGGCTTTTTCAAAATCGTTTTTAAAAAAGCATGAAGCGTTAGTATTAAAGTTTTTTTCAATTTAAAAAAAAAAGCATACAGAGGTCAACGTATTGGATGTTTTTATCAAAGGTGATTCATGCTTTAAAAAGAAAGCTCTTCTTTTAAAGTATAGATTTAGAAAAAAAAAGGGGTTACGTCATTTTCATAAGAATGAAACTTTCATATTTTTTAAAGAAGGGTGATAGTTTTATAAGAGTGATATTTTTCAAAAGGGTCAAAGTTTTTTAAGTTTTTTTTATAAAAAAAAAGACTTGAAATTTGTTCAAAGGGATTTATAAGAAGTATGTGGCGAAGGGGAAGTTTTTTTTTTTTTTTTAAAAGAAAGTTCTTTGAAAAAGAAATTTAAAAAAAGGGTTTTAAGAGATTTTTTAAAATCTTTAAAAGAGATTTAAAAATTTTAGAGGAGAGTTACAAAAGGCGCATTTGAAGAAATAATGGCCTTTTCAAGTTCTTTGCCACAGACACCAACGCTGATTGGAAAAAATTATGAATTCTGGAATTTAAGAATGAAGACTTTTTTACAAGCACAAGATTGTTGGGACACGCTTCTGACTGCCTATGTAGTGCCAACCCAAGAAGCATTGGCAGCCATGACCAATAATCATGAGAACTCACTATTAGAACTAAAAGGACACAGAGTTATCATGGATACAAAAATTCAGTCAAGGACCCACTGGGACAAAAGAATCAGTGCGATACGCAAAAGAATGTTGGGATATCTGCAAGTCACATCAAGAAATGATACAAAGACCGTTAAACTACAAACATTGAGAACTCTCAATTTAACCAAAGATGGTCGATATACCTAATCAGTCATGTGGATCATTTCATGACCAGAGCTGCGGGAATAGTGAACTGTAAATAAAACCCATCACAGGAAAACTACTACATCAGAAAGTTGTTGAAAAAGTTCTTCAGAGTCTACCAAAGAAATATGACATGATTGTCACAGCCATTTTGGAATCCAAAGATTTTAAAACTTTCTCAGTAGAACAGTTGACTGGATCACTTTTGGCACATGAAACAAGACTCAATCTGACAAAAGATTCCACGGAACAAGCCTTCAGAGCACACCTCTCATTTGACAGAGGCAGAGACAGAGGATACAGAGGCGGCAACAGGCGAGGCAGAGGTCGAGGCAATGGCAAATCTGATCATCATCATCATGCAACAGAGCAATGGAGACCTCCTCAAAACCGAAATCAGACAGGAAGGTCATGGAACAGATCGAGTGTTCAATGTTACTACTGTAAAAAGTTTGGCCACTATGAACACGACTGTAGAAAGAAACAGTCAGATCAGCACAGAGGCTATATCAATTTCTCCAACAGTGAAGGAGAATCCTCAGAGACCATGTTTCTTTCATGCCATCTCTCAGAAGACAAACAAAGTGAAGACCTTTGGTTGCTCGACAGTGGATGCAGGAATCACATGACAGGCAATAAGAGACTTCTTTCTTCTCTAGATGCTTCCATAACATCAGAGATAACTCTTGGAGATCGTACAAGTATTAAAGCTGAAGGAAAAGGTATTGTTCCTATTCTTACTAATCAGAATCAAAGAAAATACATCCCTGATGTTTATTATGTTCCACAGCTCAAACATAACCTCCTTAGTGTAGGACAGTTAATGGAACATGGATATGATGTATTGTTTCAAAAGAACACCTGCTATATATATGACAAAGATCGTCATAAAAGGTTGATAGCAAAAGTTGAAAAGACCAAGAGTAGGATGTTTCCATTGACCCTTAGAAGCCAAAATACCAACCAATCTTTAGTCCACAATATATCAAAAATAGATGAAACTCATCTATGGCATTCTAGGTATGGTCACATTCCAGTGAAGAGTCTTAGTCTGCTTCAAAAGAAATCTATAGTCATTGGTCTACCTACTATCAGTGAAACAGTCTGTAATTGTGAAGTTTGTGTCTTGTCCAAGCATAAAAGAGATAGTTTTCCCTCATCGACCTCAAGGGCAAAAGAGCCTTTGCAAATTGTACATACCGACATCTGTGGTCCAATGCAGACATTGTCCATTGGTGGTAGTTTCTACTTTCTGACTTTTATTGATGACTTTAGCAGGAAAATATGGGTGTATTTTTTTAAAAACAAATCAGATACCTTCTCTAGATTTCTGGAGTTCAAGGCAGAAGCAGAAAAACAGAGTGGAAAACTCTTGAAAGTACTCAGATCAGACAGAGGAGGATAATACACTTCAAATGAATTCAAAACATTTTGTCGACAGCAAGGTATTCTGATGCAGTACACAACCAGATACACTCCACAGCAAAACGGAGTAGCAGAAAGAAAGAATCAGTCGATCATGAACATGGCAAGATGCATGCTACGGGAGAAGAAGTTGACAACAATTATTGCATTGAAGCAAGGTTTACAGCTGTATGTTCTTAATAGATCTCCAACATCCAGCCTAAAAGATAAAATACCTCAAGAAGCATGGGATGGAAACAAGGTAAATGTGTCACACTTTAGAATCTTTGGATCAGTAGCTTTTTCTCATGTTCCTGAAAAACTAAGAAAAAAGCTTGATGATAGAAGTGAGAAATGCATATTTGTAGGTTACAGTGAGCAGTCGAAAGCCTATAGAATTTATAACCCCATTACCAAAAAGTTCATTATAAGCAGAGATGTGAAATTTTTCGAAAATAAATATTGGTTTGACCATGTAGATGAAACTTCAAATCAAATAAGTATTCGTTCACAGCATTTAAAAAGAGATTTAAAAATTTTAGAGAGAGTTACAAAAGGCGCATTTGAAGAAATAATGGCCCCTTCAAGTTCTTCTTTTCACACAGACCTAATGTCGATTGGAAAAATTGCACTGGAATTTAAGAATGAAGACTTTTTTACAAGCACAAGATTGTTGGGACAGTTTTTGATTGCTTCTGGTAAGTGTAGAGCCAACCCGAAGACATTGGCGGCCATGACCACAATCGTAGAACCGCGTATTGAACTCGTAAAGAAGGTTTTGTTGCAGCCAATGTCGTGGACTTAAAATTCAGTTGATGACTCTATTTTTGACAAAATAACTGGTGCGACAACAGCGAAAGAATGTTGGGATATTTTGCAAGCTGCATATCAAGGGAATGATACAGTAAAGACCGTTAAACTACAAACATTGAGAACTCAATTTGAAACCCTAAAGATGGCTGACACTGAGAATGTGGATCAGTTCATGATAGAGTCATGGGAATAGTGAATCAAATCAAACTCATTGGGGAAACCATTACAGATCAGAAAGTTGTTGAAAAAGTTCTTCGGAGTCTACCGAAGAAATATGACATGATTGTCACAGCCATTTTTATCTACCACAAACTTAAAAGAGATTTAAAAATTTTAGAGGAGAGTTACAAAAGGCAGATTTACAAAAGGCACATTTAAAGAAATGACAGACACCAATGCTGATTGGCAAAAATTATGAATTCTGGAATTTAAGAATGAATACTTTTTTACAAGCACAAGATTGTTGGGACACGCTTCTGACTGCCTATGTAGAGCCAACCCAAGAAGCATTGGCGGCCATGACCAATAATCAGAGAACTGCAGCTATTGAACTCAGAAAGAAGGAGCACAGAGCCAAACACTAGATACAAAATTCAGTCGATGACTCAATTTTTGACAAAATAACTGGTGCGACAACAACAAAAGAATGTTGGGATATCTTGCAAGCTGCGTATCAAGGAAATGATACAGTAAAGACCATTAAACTACAAACATTGAGAACTCAGTTTGAAACCCTAAAGATGGCTGACACTGAGAATGTGGATCAGTTCATGACTAGAGTCATGCGAATAGTGAATCAAATCAAACTCATTGGGGAAACCATTACAGATCAGAAAGTTGTTGAAAATTTTCTTCGGAGTCTACCAAAGAAATATGACATGATTGTCACAGCCATTTTGGAATCCAAAGATTTTAAAACTTTCTCAGTAGAACAGTTGACTGGATCACTTTTGGCACATGAAACAAGACTCAATCTGACAGAAGATTCCATGTAACAAGCTTTCAGAGCACACCTTTCATTTGACAGAGGCAGAGGCAGAGGATACAGAGGCGGCAACAGGCGAGGCAAAGGTCGAGGCAATGGCAGATCTGATCATCATTATCATGAAACAGAGCAATGGAGACCTCCTCAAAACTGAAATCAGAGAGGAAGGTCATGGAACAGATCGAGTGTTCAATGTTACTACTGTAAAAAGTTTGGCCACTACGAACACGACTGTAGAAAGAAACAGTCAGATCAGCACAGAGGCTATATCAATCTCTCCAACAGTGAAGGAGAATCTTCAGAGACCATGTTTCTTTCATGCCATCTCTAAGAAGACAAACAAAGTGAATACCTTTGGTTGCTCGATAGTGGATGCAGCAATCACATGATAGGAAATAAGAGACTTCTTTCTTCTCTAGATGCTTCCATAACATCAGAGATAACTCTTGGAGATCGTACAAGTATTAAAGCTGAAGGAAAAGGTATTGTTCCTATTCTTACTAATCAGAATCAAAGAAAATACATCCCTGATGTTTATTATGTTCCACAGCTCAAACATAACCTCCTTAGTGTAGGACAGTTAATGGAACATGGCTATGATGTATTGTTTCAAAAGAACACCTGCTATATATATGACAAAGATCCTCATAAAAGGTTGATAGCAAAAGTTGAAAAGACCAAGAGTAGGATGTTTCCATTGACCCTTAGAAGCCAAAATATCAACCAATCTTTAGTCCACAATATATCAAAAATAGATGAAACTCATCTATGGCATTCTAGGTATGGTCACATTCCAGTCAAGAGTCTCAGTCTGCTTCAAAAGAAATCTATAGTCATTGGTCTACCTACTATCAGTGAAACAGTCTGTAATTGTGAAGTTTGTGTCTTGTCCAAGCATAAAAGAGATAGTTTTCCCTCATCGACCTCAAGGGCGAAAGAGCCTTTGCAACTTGTCCATACCGACATCTGTGGTCCAATGCAGACATTGTCCATTGGTGGTAGTTTCTACTTTCTGACTTTTATTGATGACTTCAGCAGGAAAATCTGGGTGTATTTTTTAAAAAACAAATTAGATACCTTCTCTAGATTTTTGGAGTTCAAGGTAGAAGCAGAAAAACAGAGTGGAAAACTCTTGAAAATACTTAGATCAGACAAAGGAGGAGAATACACTTCAAATGAATTCAAAACATTTTGTTGACAGTAAGGTATCATGATGCAGTACACAACCAGATACACTCCACAACAAAATGGAGTAGCAGAAAGAAAGAATCAGTCGATCATGAACATGGCAAGATGCATGCTACGGGAGAAGAAGTTGACAAATAACTATTGGGCTGAAGCAGTGTCGACAGCAGTGTATGTTCTAAACAGATCTCCAACATCCAGCCTACAAGAAAAAATACCTCAAGAAGCATGGGATGGAAACAAGGTAAATGTGTCGCACTTTAGAATTTTTGGATCAGTAGCTTTTTCTCATGTTCCTGAAAAACTCAGAAAAAAGCTTGATGATAGAAGTGAGAAATGCATATTTGTAGGTTATAGTGAGCAGTCGAAAGCCTATAGACTTTATAACCCCATTTCCAAAAAGTTCATTATTAGCAGAGATGTGAAATTTTTCGAAAATAAATCTTGGTTTGACCATGTAGATGAAACTTCAAATCAGCCTTTTTATCTACCACAGACTCCAAGATTGCAGGTTCCAGAACAACGAGAACATTCTGAAAGTGGAACATCATCAAGCACTGATTCAGCCAGTGATCAAACATATTCAGAAGAGGGACAGAAAACAAGAAGTATCAGAGAGATATATGAACAAGAACATGAATCTGAACAACAGAATATGTTTGCATTCATTTCAACTCAGCCAACTTATTTTGAAGAAGCAGTCAAAGAAAAGCATTGGGTCGAAGCAATGAACCAAGAACTTGCTGCCATAGAGAAGAATCAGACTTGGGAATTAGCTGATCTCCCAAGAGACAAAACAAAAATTGGTGTAAAATGGGTATATAAGACCAAGCTAAATGAAAAAGGGAAAGTTGAGAAACATAAGGCAAGGCTGGTTGCCAAAGGATTCTCACAATAGTTTGGTGTTGACTATGGTGAAACATTTGCTCCAGTAGCAAGGTTAGACACTGTCAGAACCATTTTTTCCACAGCAGCTCAACACAAATGGAAAGTCTATCAGCTTGATGTAAAATCTACCTTCCTAAATGGTGTATTACAGGAAGAAGTTTATGTAGAGCAGCCTCCAGGTTTTGAAGTAAAAGGACAAGAGCATAAAGTATATAGATTGAAGAAAGCTTTATATGGTTTGAAACAAGCTCCAAGAGCTTGGTACAGTCGAATCGACACCTATCTCATCAAAAGTGGTTTTTCCAGAAGCAGCCACGAACCCACTTTGTATACCAAATCTCATGAAGGTAAAGTGCTTATTGTATGCCTTTATGTAGATGATCTTCTTTATACAGGAAATATGATGCTAGAATATTTCAAAGCAGCAATGCAAACAGAGTTTGATATGACAGATCTAGGAGTCATGAAATATTTCCTAGGAATTGAAATTCACCAATCTGATAATGGCATTTTTGTTGGTCAACAAAAATATGCCACTGATATCATTCAGAAGTTCAGAATGATCAATTGCAAACCAGCTGATACACCAATTGCTCAAGGTACCAAACTCAGCAAAGAAGATGTAGCACCATCCGTTGATCCCACATTGTATAAAAGCCTAGTTGGCAGTTTGTTGTATCTAACTGCAACTAGACTAGATATTATGTTTGCAGCAAGTTTTGTCTCCAGGTTTATGCAGTCTCCAAAGCTTACTCATTGGCAGGTTGCAAAAAGGATCTTAAGGTATATTGCAGGGACCATAGACTATGGTTTGTTTTATACACATTCTGAAAATTGTTCACTTTCAAGTTATACAGACAGCAATTATGGAGGGAGTTTAGATGATCGCAAAAGTACCTCCAGGTATATTTTTCATCTTGGAACAAATCTGATTTCATGGGCATCCAAAAAACAGTCAATCGTTTCAATATCTTCTGCAGAGGCAGAATATGCAGCAGCAAATTCAGCAGCTTGTCAAGCAGTGTGGTTGAGAAGATTATTGAAAGACATTTCAGATATTCAGAAGGAGCCAACTCCAATTTACTATGATAACAATTCAGCAATTTCTTTATCAAAAAATCATGTTTTTCACAAAAAGAGCAAGCACATTGGCACACGTTTTCATTTCATTCGTGAATTTGTCAATGATGGGGACATCACACTTTCTTTTTGTGGTTCCAAAGATGAGATTGCAGATATTTTCACAAAGCCATTGGGAAAGAATGTATTTGAATTTCAAAGAGAGAAATTAGGCATTGTCAGTGCCTCCACTTGTAACAGTTGAGATTAGGAGGTTGAGATATTAATCCCCCACCGCCTAATAGGTTCACCAACACCCTCGTCCCCATCATAGTCATGCGCTTAGTTTATCTCCAAATTGCTTCAAATTATTTATCGTCGATGTTTCCAATGTGTATTCCTACTTATCTATTCTTAATATTCTCGAAGAGCATTCCCCGCTTCCGCTTTCGTCTTCGTTGTTTCAACTATTTTCATCTCAAGGCTTCGTCATTAAATTCTTGGTGTTTCTTCTCAGGTAAATCGTCTGATACTCCAGTATGGATTTCGTTCCTGCCTAGGGTAACATACAAATGCAGAACTGGTAATTTTTAGGATTTCTGCAAAATTTATCTTTATGTTTGATTAATTTACAATGGTTTGAAACTAAAAGTCTGCATGTGATTGATTTCGAGTATAACAAGGAAGCACTAACTGAGGTTTGGTTCCCTCTGCAGATGTTCTCATAGCACAAGGGTTTTCTTTCTCATCGTAGGACTAGACTTTCATGAAGTCTTGCTCTCATTCCAACCCTTCCAAGGTTTGGTCAATAAATTTTCCTTCGTGTGTATTGTCAAACCCTAGCCCCTGAATCGCATTCTGTAAGGGATCTCTCGTTTTCCTTTTTATATATCATTTTTCATTTTATTTTATTTTCTTTGATAAGGGTTAACTTTTGATTCATATGCAAAGAGCTTGGAAACCCTTCTCGACTTTTTAGTTCTTACAGGTACATTTTATGGACAAAACCTTTCTAATCTAACATCGGTTTTCTTTCTACTTAAAAAAAAAATTGTACTCCACACAGGTTTGGCAATAGCACCCCAATTTTTCTCTTCTTTATAGGCGAGTCTTCAAAATGTGATGCCGCAGTATAATCACTACTGGAACAAAAACAAAACAAAAAAATAGGTAAAAATAGGTATACATCTTTAGTTAGTAGATTAACCTCCATGGCTACAGGTGCTTATTTTCTTTTGTAATTTCTTCTTTGTACTAGGTTATTCTGTTATTCTGGCCAGGCCGACTCTCTGGATTATTCTTGATTGAAAACCCAATGGAGTTTCACAATTTCTAGATTTTTAGTTAGTCGTACCCCATTTGCATTGATCAGTCTATTCAAGGGCATAGCCCCATTTATGTAGTCTGTACATTAAATATTAAACAAGACTTTACATGTGAGTCTTTCCTTCCCTTTGAGGAAATAATTTGTTACTGTCTAGAACCTTTATAACCCTGGGCATCCATTTTATAACCTTTATGCACAATTTCTATGTTACTATTCTAATATATATATTTATTTGTAACTTTTCATGTCCTAATTTTCATTTATGATTTGAAATTTTATTTAGCTTATACTAACATATATATTGGGAGGACATATGTAGCTCTGTTGGCATGCCATGCTTCTCTTCCTGAACATTTTATTGTAAATTAAATTAAACCTAAGTTCTGGTTCTTCGTTGTATTTAGAGTATTTATACAAAGTGACAATGCTTTGACTTATTCTTTTAATTTAATGTTTGTGCATACTATATTTTTATTTCTTTATATGTATGTATATAAGGTTTTTGTGATTCTTTTTAAATATAAGGTTTCTGTGATTCGTTTTTAATGTAAGATTCATATGCTATTATAGTAACTTAATAGTAGTGGTTTTTTTTTTGGGTATAGTATATACTTATGTATACCATTGTAATGGGGGATTGCATCACTCTTCTATGCCCTAACCCTCTCTTGTTCATAAGTGTTGTGTTTGACTTAGAAACTATTATATGTTTGCTAAATGTTTAATAACATGTGCATAAATCCCAATCAAGCCTATGTGTGTGCATGAGTGTGTGTTTTTTGAATTATTTTAAGTTGCAATCCTTAAGAAACTATTTGGCTTTTTTTTTTCTATCTTTATTTATTTATTGGAACCTTCACAAGATTCTTCTAACATCTCCAGTGACTACCAGAACTGTGTACCTTGCACTTGCACAGAGCTCTTTACCTGTAACACCAAGTTATAAAAACACATTTGGACATTCTGATAAAAACTCATTTATCTTCAGCCATAGTAGAAATATATGTAATAGTTTATCACTTCATAATTATAACTTCTATAGTAAATATATTTACTAATCATGAATGCACATTTCTAACTATTTAACCAAACACATATATTAATCTACTTCCTTTCAAGAATAGGTTGAAAGCTTCAATGATCCTCTCAGCTTTAGAACTCACTCTTTGTTAATTCCGCCCAAGCTCTGCGCTTACTTGTCACGAAAACTATTCGGAAGTTTTTATCCAAATTCACCTCCTGAACCCTTAGCAATGTCTTGCTAATTTTTTTGGGTTAAGCTTGTTTTTCTTTCCCACTCGTAATTGTTTTGGGTTCAGCTTGTCTTTCTCTCCCATTCGTAGCCTCATTCGTAACCTTTTTCCAAGAAATTTTTTTTATCTTCCATGATTCATTGTTACATAATCCACCATATGATATTTTTCTCCAGTATATTTATTTTGTGAATTTTTTCACTGTGAATTTTTATTTTGTTTTCTTTTTTCTACTGATTTTGAAAAAAATTCTTTCTTTTTCCTTCAATCATAATAACAATTGTTTTTGTAACCGGCATAATCCACTTCAATTGTTTTTCTAACAGGCATAATCTACTTCAATTGTTTTTCTAACAACTAACAAGGATTAACTATCAGTTATCTTTAAAACATGTCACATATTTTCTTATTTAGTTATCAAAATTAAATATAATATATTATATGTCCCTTAATTTTTTCTCAAACATTAAATAAATAAAAACATAAAATGTTTGTCTCATTATATATTCTTGACATGTAAATGAAATTTCTTGCAATATCAAATTATTATATATAAATTAATTAATTTTGAGGGTTTATACATATATATATATATATATATATATATAATAAAAATAAATATTATTTCAAATATTTAGAAAATATTTAATAATTGTTAAATTTATTATTTTTAATAGATATTTGATAAAATATCTATTATAGCTAAGGTGTTTTTATGATAGGTTTGGTTGGGAAGATTTAACCAATAAGATCTGTGTATTTTTGTCTTCCTCCCTTCAAATAAAAATTGACATGTGGTACTGCGATCATCATGGAATTAGCTAGGAAGTGTGTTGCATTTTAAAGTTTTCTAAATCTTATCCTAAATGAAAAAGAAAGATTTTATCTCTAAAATTTGAGATATTTTGATTTTTCATTGGATTTTAAATTAATTTATCATAAAATTAAGTTTTATTGGGTTTTAAAAAATAAATCTATAAAAATGGTAGAATAATATATATTATATATATATATATATATGTTTAAGTGTTTTAAAATAAATTTGTAATAAAAAGCTTAATTGTTATTATTATTATCCAATTTTAAGGTCTAAGAAGATATACATATCCCTTCCAATTTGAATCTGTGAGCTCTCAGGAGGAAACACATGCTCTTAACCATTAGGGCCACTCAAGTTGTATAATAAGGAATAACCTTGGTATTTTCTTATACAATACAACTTTGATTCTTATAACTCATGCATTCAATCCCATAGCATGATCTCATGGCCAAGACCATACCATACTACTAATATTTATTATATATAATTTTAATATATATTATTAATATATAAGTATTTTTTATTTGAAGTTTTCTAAATCACATCCTAAATGAAAAATATATATATTTCTAACCTCAAAATCTTAAGATATTTTGATTTTTCATTGGTTTTTAAGTTAATTTATTATAAAATTAAGTTTTATTGAGTTTTAAAAAAATAAATCTACAAATATATTAGAATAATATATATATATGAGATTTTATAATAAAAATTTTAATATTTATTATACAAAAAATTAATATATATTCTTAATATATAAGTATTTTTTATTATTTTATTATGATTTACTATATTATGATATCCTAAATAGTGAACAGAAAGATTTAGTAACAATGAAGAAAGACTCAAAGAGATGATGGAAGTTTAACTAGAATGAGGCATAGATGTGATGGAGCTTCATTTAGAGTAATGTCAATTTTGTGCAGCCTTGTTTTAATTAATCTCATGGATTGGATGTGCCTATAATCTATCAAATCTTTGGCAAAAATGAATTGTCATTAGTGTTGCTTACTCCAAAATGGAAAATTATGGGGACTTGGAGGGTGATTTGAACCATTAGTTTTATTAGCAAGCCCAAGCATGAGATCACCGAGGGTGTGCTTAGGATTTCACATGCATATCTTAGAAATTGATTGGTGAATTCAAGATTGTCTACTTTAGAAGATAACTCTTATTCCAAAAAGAATTATGTAATTGCAATCACCACTAGTGACATGTGCGGCCCATTTCCCTTAAATTTCTTTTTTTCTTCTAAAATGACTTTTATATTATCAAATTTCTTTTTTTTCTTCTAAAATGAATTTATATTATCATATCTCTTTTTTTTCTTCTAAAATGACTTTTATGTTATCATGGTTCTCATATCTCACCACTGGTGAGGTATGTAATTGTAGTCACCACCGGTGACATCTTTCTTTTTTTTCTTCTAAAAATGAACTTAACCAAAAAATGATTGTTTCACCTCTAGAAGAGCATCACTCTACTCCAATTCCACCTCCCATGTTGTCATTCACATTCTTCTTGCTCATACACTAAAATGCTTCTTCAAAGATTTGTATGGCCCTTTCTAACGTCTATGATGTGTCATCTACATATTCTTATCTAGAAGCAATTTTGTTGCACTCATAGAAACTATTAAAAATATTTACATAGGAGTAAGTAGCAAAATAACTTTCTCAAATCTTTAATTTCTTCAATGTACCTTTGCACCTCTAAAAACCATTAATAATTTATTTATTATAAATAAATAAATTAAAATTCTAATAATGATATTCTTAAATAAAAACCAAGGTATTTATATCTATATATAATCTTATTTATTTTTCTCTGTGACCATTCAGCCGCAACATTCTAATGTTGCGGCACATAAATTATTCCGGTTGCTGTAGGTCCCTGTACACATTCAATGTTGTGAGTTGAACTTCCGCCTTGTGCCTCTTTTATTGGTCTGGGCTTATCTTAGGTTTACATTTATACGCTCCTCACTTTCTCTCTGCCTGACCTGCCTTGTGTTTCGGGTTCTCTTCCGCCTTTTGCCTCTTTTATTGGTCTGGGCTTATCTTAGGTTTACATTTATACGCTCCTCTCTTTCTCTCTGCCTGACCTGCCTTGTGTTTCGGGCTCTCTTCCGCCTTTTCCCTGTTTTAGTGGTTAGGTTTACATTTATACGCTCTCTCTTTCTGTTTAAATTTAATTTTTCAAAAGTGATTTTCATCTCTAACTTAAATTAAATTTTGTTAAAATAATTTCCATCTTCAACCACTCAAAATAAAATTTAAACCAACAGAATTAGACTACCGTTGGCTGCCTCATGTTATGAGGTGGCCAATCAATTAGAATACGCTAGGCTACGCCTCATGTTATGAGGTGACTAACATGCATATAGAAGGATATTAAAACGAGAAAGATTGCGTAAATTTAACCCGTGTTGAAGGCGATATGAACATCTTTGCCAGCCAAAAAGTTATTCTCCATGTCCGTATCACCACACATCCAGCATTCTTTGATGACAACCTGTCTGTGCATTTCGGCAAGTGAATCCTTACGAAATTTCAAGGTATATTCAGTGTTCACCACTGCGAAATCCAGGGAGAGACTCAAATCTGTCAATGGAAAATTGTGACGCTTCTCTGTGGGAAACCTAGTAACTTATCGTGTTAGTGAAGCTTTTAGCAGACATATTGAATGAATTTTATTCTGATTTCCGAGTGATTTTTTCTTGTTCCATGACGTTTATATGGGCTGGAATCATTCGAAGCTAAATCAATTTTGTTTGATTGAATAGAGGTTGCATTGTATGCTAAGCTAACCGGAGACTACTCCTGAAAGTTACTGACGAGAGTTGCAAGAGACCAGGAGACCAATGAAGTGACTTAAATGCATTCATTGATGTATATATACTTTTCGAACAGTTATCGATGGACGAATCGATTTAATATAGCCATGTTCAACAAAAGAAACTTTAAACCATTTAAGAAGTGAATATAATGCATTCGTAGGTTGAACGGACACTGAATTTGATTCTAAATACTTAACTTTTCATCATGGTTCCCCAAACGATTCCCATATGCGGTGATCCCATCACCCAAGTATGCAACACAGATTCTTTTGATGTCCAAAAGAAAAAGAAAGATATTTCTAGCAGAGCTTTAGAAATATTGTCGGTCAAAAAGAAATGCCCAACAACACAAGATATTCAACAATATTCTATAAAATATAACGCCGAGCAGTTAGTGAAACCACAAACAACAGAATACTGATAGGCTTTAACCTCTTTCCCAAAGCGAGTAACAATATGGTGGTTTTCTATAACACCATCTTCTAGCGTTTCTTTCTTTATTGTGTGAGACGTATCCATCAAATATATTTTTGGGGGTTGCCGGATCTTTTGAAACCTAAAATTCCAACGCTTTTCGATGTAAAACTAAACCATACTATATTCAACCTTTGTCTTTCCTCCGTCAGCTCGCAGCAGAAGAATGCTATGATGAGGCATGAGGTAGCTGCTTCCGTGAAAAACAAATTGGGCAGCCGACTGTTCAAAAAAAATCGTTTCAGATTCGCTATTTGTGGATTAAAGTATTATTTATCAAGAGAATCCCGAATAGTCTCCCAAAATGGAATCAACCCTTATGGGGTAGCTGCTTCAACTGAAGAAGTTGAAGATTCGCTATTTGTGGATTAAAGTATTATTTATCAAGAAAATACCGAATAGTCTGCCAAAAATGAAATCCCCAGTACCTCTTCCGTACAGTTTGTGGCCACCACCTTTCCAAAACGGCAAAGTTTGATTACCTTGTTCGGTTTGCTATTTTGGAAAGGGTTCAGGTATTTAATTTTCAATATTATTTTAAAACAATTCTAGTGTCAGAGTTAATTTATTATGAGTTAATTTATTTTGATTTATTTTAAAATAGTTAAAAGATTATATTAACATGTTTCATATGAAAATGAGTTATTTCAAATTTTTGTATGTATGATATTGGTATATTAGAATATGAGATTATTTTATTATAAACACTATTTTTAAATTAAAAATTTCCATTGAATTTTTACGAATTTTCAGAGAATTTTATAATTGAAATATATATATATATATATATATATATATATATATATATTAATTTAATAATAATAAGATTATAAGTTTAATTTATATATAATTTTTTTTATATTTAATAATAATAATATTATAATTTAGTTAATTTTTATGATTTTATTTACTAATGTTAGAAATTATTGGAGATTAGGTATTTTGTTACGTAGTTTTGATTTGGTTTTCTATTTAGACATTCAGTTCCTATCATTCAGGTATCTGTTTTACTATCCCTAACCAAATGTATCTATTTAATATTGGAGTTTAATGTGAAACTCAAGCGAGTGCATTTGCTTGTAGGAGCTCCTAGTGATCTGCACCTGTGAGCTCCTGTGTGGTTTACCAAATTCATGTCTTCAATCTGCAATTATTGACATGGTATCAGAGGTCAGGAGAGCTGTGAGAATCTGCAAGTAAACTGAGTGAAAGCGCAGGGGAGAAAAGGCTCGTTGCGTGAAGCCGTGGAGGCCGTGAAGTCGAATTGTGTGGCTTGTTGTTTTGGCTGTGTGATTGCAAGCTGAGACCTGTCGATTCCTACGTACGTGAGCTCTGGAGGAGCTGCATGGGAGTGCTACCTTTCTCGGCAGCAGTGACCGGGTGCGAGACTGCGTGAGGCACCGTGAAGGATTGTTGAACAAACGAGCAGGAAAGTCAACTACCAAGCAGCCAATGAGGCTAAACGTTGAGGCCGAGAGGCCTGTGTGATAGTGTAACTGTCGATTTGCATGGAGGCCGCTGCATGCAATTGTGGTCGATTTGTATCAGTGGTCGATTTGCGTGGAGGCTGTGGTTGATTTTCGGACCCGTTCGCTCTCTCTCCAGCGTGAAAGAGCTAAAAATGAAATTTTCAGAAAATGTTCAAAGACAACAAGGTTAAAAGACATCGCAACATTTCAATGCAGTGAGATCATAATTCATGTTGATAATTTTAATTTGTGGTGTCTCATCCCAAGCCTTTATTATTATGAGATTTTGTCACTAATTAGACGCTAATTCATCTCCACATTACCTATCGAAAAACAATTGCAGGAATCTGAGAAATTCCTTGCTACTCCGTGAATTAGAGGAAAGGCCATGAAGAAGATCGAGGACAATCTGTGTTATGATTGATCTTGGTTTCATAACAGAAGATGCAAAGTTAACAAATTTCGCCGAATTGGCGTAAGGAATTGAATACGTTAATGCTTCTATTATATTAATATATATTTTTGATCGAATTTCATTTCCACTGTGTTATGCATTGAAATTTGAAGGCCCTAATTAATAGCAGAGAAAAATCCTGCTTTGAACCTTTATCCTTTGAACTTTTATCCTTTTAAGTTGCTGGAGTATTCCTTTGTTTTCTAATATGAATTCTCAAATGGCCGAGTATTTAAATGAAAGCAGAAAGTTGGATGGTTCCAACTATACAAATTGGAAATTTAAGCTTCAAACTTTTCTTGAGGGACAAAATTCTTATAGCATTGTCACCAGTGATGAAGTCAAGCGGACTGTTGCAAATGGTGGAACGAGTGGAACAATTCAAGAGTGGGAGAAAAGGGAGATGAAGGCAAAGGTGCTATTCAAATTATCAGTTAAAGATTGCATCATCCCTCATATTCAGGATTGCAAGACGGCGAATGGCATCTGGACAGTTCTCAAAGATATGTATGAAATCAAGAACACCAGTCAAACCTTGTTCCTCAAGAAGAAGATCGTCTCAATCAAAATGGAGGAGAATGAGTCTGTTTCTTCATTCTTATCCCGGATAAAGGAAGTTAAAGATAAACTATCTGATATTGGTCAAACCGTGGAAAATGATGATTTGGTGACAATTACCATGAATGGCATGATGGACGACTATCAGATGTTTATAACCAAATTGAATGCAAGAGAAAAGCCTCCATGCTTTGAAGAGCTTACTGGTATTTTGCTACAGGAAGAAGAAAGGAGGTTGTCTCTCAAACCTCAAGATCCAGATCTTGCATTGATAACAAATTTCAACCCAAAAGGGAGAGTAATGGCTGATCAGAGGAGGGGAAACACATCAAAAAGGACACCACAAGGTATGACCTCGCATAAACATGACTCTGCTCCTAAATTCTTTATTGTGGTAAGATAGGCCATATTTCTAAGTTTTGTCGTAAGAAGAAGGCAAATCAGGAGAGGTACAAGCAGAAAAGACATGCAGGTCATTTGGCGGATGCTGATGCAGATGCAGATGCAGATACAGATCAGAATCTAGATGTTAGATTGTTTATGGCTGAGGCTAACACTACCTTAGCTACTGAGGAGGATGAATCAAATATTTGGTTCGTAGATTCTGGAGCCTCCTCGCATATTTCAGGTAAAAAGCAATGGTTCAGAAATTTTAGAGAATCCAACACTAGAGTAAAAGTATACCTTGGAGATAATAGAGGGTATGAGATCAAGGGACATGGAGATGTCCTTTTCACTCTGCCTGATGGTAAGATCAGGAATATATCTGATGTATGGCATGTTCCTGGCATTAAGAAGAACCTGATTTATGTGTCAAAGATTACAGATCAGGACCTCAAAGTAGAATTTTTCAAATCTGATTGTATTATTAAAGACTTGTTGGATCAGATGAAGCCCATTGCTACAGGTATTCGCATAGGAGGGCTCTACAAAATGGATGTGAAGAGTACGCCACAGCAAGCCTTGCTGTCATCGAATAAGTCTGCTGAAAATTTGTGGCATTAGCGACTTGGGCATATCAATTTCAGTGATCTCCTTCTGTTGCATAACAAAGGTATGGTAGATGGGCTTCCTGTTTTGAAAAAGTTGCATATTGATTGTGAAGCATGTGTGTTCGGTAAACAGCATAGAGATGAATTTCTTGCCATTAAAGATAGAAAACAGAGGGATATACTCGAACTTGTACACACTGATTTATGTGGCCCGATGCAAACAAGATCGTTAGGTGGGGCCTATTATTTTTTAATATTTGTTCATGACTGTACAAGATTCACATGGGTATATTTTCTTAAACAGAAAATTCATGCTTTTGAATATTTCAAGCAATTTAGAAACATGATTGAGAAGCAAACAGGAAAGTTCATTAGGATTCTTCGATCAGATCAAGGGGGAGAATTCAAGAAAGGAGTTTTCATCAAATATTGTAACGAGCATGGGATACAACAGAAATTATCATAGAAATTTGAGATGAAGGACCTTAGAGAAATGCAATACTGTTTAGGTCCAGAAGTTTGGAGAGATTCAAGCCAAACTTTATTGTCTCATGGTAAGTATGCAAAGATTTTGTTGTCCAGGTTTAAGATGGATGAGTTTAAGGCTGCATTTGTACCTTTACAGTAGAACAGAAAACTACAGATGAATGATGGTTCGAAATATGCAGATGCAACATTATACAGACAATTGGTTGGTAGTCTTATTTATTTGACTACAACAAGACCAGCTCTAGCTTATGCAGTGAGTGTTTTGAGTCAGTTTATGACTCAACCCCATGACAATCATTGGCGTGCAGCAAGAGGAGTATTAAGTTATCTTCAAGGAACATCTGACTTTGGTATTTTATATTCTAACTCATTTTATGTTAAGTTGACAGGTTATACAGACTCTGATTGGGCGGGAAATCTAGATGATAGAAGATCAATTACAGGTTACGCCTTCAACATTGGTTCCAGGGTTATCTCTTGGTGCAGCAAGAAGCAGCATGCTGTTGCTTTATCCTCAGCAGAAGCAAAATATCAAGCCATGTGTGCAGCGACATGTGAGGCAGTTTGGTTGCGTAGACTTCTCCAAGATGCAGGGGAAGAACAAACAGAAGCTACGATCATCAATTGCGACAATTAGATTTCCATCAAACTGGCTTATAATCTCGTGTTTCATAAAAACACTAAGCACATAGACACTCAATTTCATTTTGTCAGGGAGAAAGTGTAGTCCAAAGAGATTTCTGTAGAGTATTGTAATTCTTGTGATAATATGGCTTATATATTCACTAAGCCTCTGGGAAGACTGAGGTTTGATTTGTTTAGGGATACATTAGGTGTGTTTAAAAATTCCTTTCTCCATTAAGGGGGAGTGTTAGAAATTAATGGAGATTAGGTATTTTGTTACGTAGTTTTGAATTGGTTTTCTATTTAGACATTTAGTTCCTATCATTCAGGAATCTGTTCTACTATCCCTAACCAAATGTATCTATTTAATATTGGAATTTAATGTGAAACTCAAGTGGGTGCATTTGCTTGTAGGAGCTCCTGGTGATCTACTTATGTGAGCTCCTGTGTTGTTTTCCAAATTCATGTTTTCAATCTGCAACTTTTGACATGGTATCATAGGTCAGGAGAGCTGTGAGAATCTGCAAGTAAACTGGGTGGAAGTGCAAAGGAGAAAAGACTCGTTGCGTGAAACCGTGGATTGCTTTCCTTCTAAGCTTGTCCCACTTTATTATGGAGATTTTTAATTTGTAAATAAGATTTTCTATAATACCATGTATTATTAATATCACATGCTCAAAAAAACTTAACTCATTTTTTACAACACTTATTTATATGACAATTTTTCATTAATAAATTTAATTAAAACATCATAAAATTTATATTTATTTTAAAAATAAATCTTAATTTTATATTTTAAAGTTAAATCTCTACCATCCACTAATAATAATTAATAATTAAATTAAAATTATTAAAAAAAACATACCCATCCATCTAACTAATCAATTAGATTTATTTTTCCTTTATGAAACCATATCAACTCACTTGTGTTTTATTATATCAACTCACTTGCGTTTTATTATGGCAATGGATATTGTCACTTAGTGATTAAGGTTTCCTGTGGTACGGCTTGATGCATTAGCAAATCGTTTGGTGGTTAAATTTTCTCTAATTGTCATACACTAAATAAACCATTAGTGATTAAGATTTGCCAAATCTTTTGTGAAATGGATTGATGCGTTAAAAAATTTGTTCGGTAATTCAGAAATTTTAAATTTTGGCAGCGGATTCAAGCTTAGTGATTAAGGTTTAACTCTTCTTGGATAGTTGGCGATTATAGGGATGTGTTATTTTTTTTAATTATTATCTAGGGTAATCGGTAACTGGTGAGAGTTTCCTGAACAAGACTTAGGATCAAATTCAACTGGCTACCACTATAAATCTAGGTTAGGTGCAACAGCGTGCAAGCCGCACACAATAGCTATGAAACTTATGCCTCAACAAGAGCCGAGACGTCCACTTTGGGATCGCCTACTCTTCTAGCCAAGACACAATAGGCATACATCTCCACGGAAATTTGATCCTAGGTGGATTGGATAAAAATCATCTTACTCCATCATGAAACCTCCGCTTCACGAAATATAGGGATGCATTATTGCATTAGCAAGTCAATTTGTTTTTAGGGTATCCCAATTCTTGTGAGGTGGATTGATATTTAGTGATGACTTTTGATCTTTAATTCTTGTGAGGTAGATTGATTTGTTCGTAATAAGTTTTGTGGGCTGGATTAATGCATAAATACAAGTATATAGTGATGAAATTTTATGAATATGGACTGACTTATAAATATAAGTATATAGATTTTGACAATGCTAGCAAATTATTCAAGATGTTTTTATGTATTTTGATTTGTGGATCTTTAATGCTTTGTTGTTACCTAGAAATGTGAAAATCTTATATTAGTGGTAGTATTTAGGATTTTTTTTAGTTTGAATTAATTAAAAAGATGAAAGTTGATATTATAATAAATATTTTTTATTGGGATATTTTAAATTTATATATGATAAAATTTTATGATATTTTATTATTTTAGTAATGTTGATTTTCTTTCTAAAATTAAAAGATTTTTTTTTTTTTATGACTAATCACTTCTATGTATTATTATAGGTTTATCTTATACTCTAATTATTTATTACATCACAATTTTTTATTAAATTTAGATGTAATAATATTTTAATAATATCATTATTTTCTTAAGTGGTCACCTCCTCAATACTCCCAATGATTTAACCAATAATTTACATATTAATGTCAACCACACTTGAATCTTAGGATGTTTTGACTAGTTTTTAAAGTAGTCTTAGCAAGTTTCTTGCATTTCATGTTATTTGTCTTATTCACCTAGTCATAGTTATGCTTTTTGGACACCTAATCCTCTATGGGTAGGTGTAGAAGGCGAATGGACAAAAGGAGTCCAAGAGACCACTTGGAATGTGAAACCAAGGGTCACTCCAATGTATTATATATATGCGTCTTTGTGAATAATAATACAACTCACGCTTATGTTTTCCATTGTTGTCTATTTTTTCCCATTTGTGTGTTTACCATGCTTGAGTTTAACATGGTATCAGAGCCATGATGAGTGGCCTTCTTCTTCCTCATTGGATTTTCTAGGGTTGTCTTCATTGTTTTCAGAGACTATATAGTAGAGAATATTGGTTGTTGTGTTGCCTAAAGCAATGCATTGTATCAATATTATGGTGAGCCTAAATTTTATTTTATTTTTGAATGGCGTAAGTGTGAAATTTGATATGTTGGTTGAACTGGTTTATATTTCATTCAGAATTCTTCATTTCTATGTTGGTGCTGTGGTAAACCTAGCCTTCGGCTCCTCATACTCAGCCACCAGTTGGCACCCTCGGCACCTTTGTATCGCTTTCACACTTCGGTACCTCTCCATTGCTTCTCTCCACCCTCAGGCCTTCATTCCGCTCACCACCTCCCCTCAACCCTCATACATAGTGCACATGGGAAGCATTGCTCTGCCATAAAATTCATGTCTCCCAATATCCCCCTCCACCTCCCACTCCCGCAGCTCCCCCTCACCTACGCTACCGCTCCCCCTCCCTCACGTCCCCATTACCCCGACGGCCTTTAACCTCCCACCTACCACCTCCCTCTGCTCCATACATCCCACGCCCCTTCCCCTCCTCTCTGCACTCACCTCCCATGCTGCCACCTCCGTGCAACACTCCCCTCCACCCGCTCACCCTCCCTCTCTCCCACGTTGCCACCTCCGCACAGAACACCCCTCTCCCATCCCCACTCGCTTCCCCCTCCCCCCTCACTGGTCTCCCAACCCCTCACCTCACTCCCCGTCTCGCTCACAGCTCACCTCCCTGCAACCCCACTCCCTTAACTCCATTTTTTTATAGTTTGCCATATCTGTCCATAAAATAAGTATTTGCATTGGTACAACCTACCAGATTCTCTGTCTCTGTAATCTATTCCTTCTTCTTAGAAACCAATAGGTTAGTTGAAGGGAAAATAATTGACACTGGATTTAATCGACGCTCAGTAGTTGTGCATTGAACGGTGTTGAAACTATGTCGATGTGCAGTGAAGGCTGTGTATAAGCATTGAAGAACTGAGTTCGAATGAATGCTGTGTATGAATGGTATGCAACATTTGTGTTGATTTATGTGTTAATATTCCTTTAAACTCATTGAAGCCCCTTTTCTATGGTTGGCACATATATAAAGTGCATTAATACTTTGAGCTAAGTGAGTGTATATGCTTTGTGCCTTTTTCAAGAACATGAAATTTGAATGGAGTGATATGAGCATGATGGTATTATGTTTGTATGGTGGGATGTTGGTCATGTTGGTGTGGAGAGTATAATATATGAGTTGAGTTTTTTAAAGAGGATTATAAGTGGTGGAATGTTTAACGACTCATAACTGAAGCTTTATAATATTATAAAAATAAATAAAAAGAAGAAGAAGAAGAAGAGGGATTGGTAAAGAGCTATTGATAGTGCATGGTTTGGCTGGTTTTAAATTGGGACATTTCCCTTTTGCATGTATTAAGGTGTTTTGCAACATATGAGCTTTGGAGCAATGTGGTTGGATTTGGTGAGCAGCGCATGTTATTCAAAAGTTCAAAAACAAAAAGTATACTAGAGCACTTCCCTTCTGTATTAAGCTTGTTGTGGGAAACTTTTTTTCATAGAGAAGTCTTATTTGATAGAGAAAATGACGAGAATTACTGAGGTATTAGAGTTGCTTAAAACTAGAATACATTCCATTGATTATGATATAGTGAAAATAAGCAAGAATTTTCTATCTGATATTAGAAATTGTTTACATGATGCACTCGACAAGATTGAATTTTTACATCTTGAGTCAGAGCTTCAACAAGATGAGCTTCAACAAAAGAGTTGTCATTCTGAACTTGTTTTTGTTCGGAACACAGAGACAAATTCCCATCAACAACAAGATATCGGTAAGATCATTGAGCCCATTACAAGAGCATATTTGTATGTTGATGCAGAAGCTCACGCTTCACCTCCCAAACCCATCATCAAACTTTGGGTAGAGCTTGTCCATAACAAGCATAGAACTGGTCTTGGATATGACAAGGAGTTGTAATTTCATATTTCGGACTACTCCAAGCCCATGAAATTTCAGAGTGTCAGATTTCTTCATGATAGCTCACCTTCAGTTGTTCTAAATTATGCTCCTCTTCCACAATAACAACAAAAAATTGTAAAATTACAACACTGTGATCGATTTGGCCATATGAAAGATCATTGTTTCAATCTTCACCCGTGCAAGAATTGTGGTCGGCTCACCCATTCTCCACATATATGCTTCAAAAACATGCCTCCTGTAAGAAAAAAGATTCATGTTGGATGGATCGCTTCTTGGCAATGGGCATCAATAGCCAAGAAGATGTTTAATTCATATGTTAGAACTTGTTCTAGAATATTGAACACTATTGCAGTTGAGTTTTTTCCATCATCTCACCTTGTATCTGACAAGGGGGGAAATGATGGTCATATACAAGCTTCAAAGCCACATCAAGCGAACCTGAACTGATTCATAGTTGTAACTAGAGACACAGCAGTTCAAGTGAGTGTGAGCTACAACCTGCCATTCCAGATTCAGAGTCGTAGCCAGAGACACGGATGCCCATGAGCATGAATTTGGTAGGTGGTCAGCCTTAAACCATCAATGTGAGGTTGATATTCTTCCTCTTCAAATAATTCAGGACTCTTCCTCAAGCAAAAGACTTCATATTCTTTCCAATTTTGGAAGATTTACACAAAATGCATCAAGCATTCTAGAGTTGTTGGTCATCCTTAAACCATCGCAATTTGTAGACTTCCCTTCTTCTAGGTTGAAGGTATCCCTCTTCAAAATATGAGGAGAACTTCCTCTAGAAGAAGACTTCAGATTCTTGCCAGATTTGGAAGATTTCTGGTAACTACACTAAGCATTCCAGTGTTGGTGGTCATCCTTAAACCACATCTTTATGTCAAAATTTCAGAGAGCTCATTCAGCCTAAGTGCCACCATGCATACTTTGAATATTTTTATTACAAATCTCTTCTTGGACTCACACATACCCCTTCGGATTAAGGGGGGGAATGTTAGACACCTAATCCTCTATGGGTAGGTGTAGAAGGCGAATGGACAAAAGGAGTCCAAGAGACCACTTGGAATGTGACACCAAGTGTCGCTCCAATGTATTATATATATGCATCTTTGTGAATAATAATACAACTCACACTTATCTTTTCCATTGATTTCTATTATTTCCCATTTGTGTGTTTACCATACTTGATTTTAACAATTCTTTCAATGGAAAAATCATTGATTATATAAGAAGGATAAGATAGCATGTATTATGTTTAATTTTAATATTATAATTTATAAAACACCTTGGAATATGTTATATATTTCTTCACAATTCTCTGAAGGAAGCCTCATCTTTCACACCCATATAAACCCATATAATATAGCCAAAGTGATGTGATTTTCAAAGAGGAATTCCTTTCTATCCAAAAGCGAAAGTTACATCCATTTATAATTGTTTTGAAATCTAAACTAAGATGTCCACTCTTTTTTTAATATTATTATCTCAATTCTATAGTTTTAATTGACATTGTGATAAAGACTAATTCTAAGATATTTACATTAAGTCACTTGCTCCAAATTTTTTTTCTTTCATGGAATCCAAAGGTGGATTTGATTTTCATAACCTTCTTTTTGTTACTATTAGAAATCATATCCATATTAGAAGAAAAAAACTTGATATTATTTAGTTCTTTGTCTAGATCATAGGGATTCCTTCCAATAACGAAAATATGTTTTTCATAAATAAGAATGATGATTACTATTAGAGATAGAAACATGTTCACATCTCATGCTTCTTCCAAGCAAACCTACAACTTGTCAGAGTATATGCTAAAGAGGTTAGGGGATGAGGAAAGCCTTCCTTTAGTTTTATATAAACATAGTGGTAATGTTTTCATATAGCCTTATAGTAACAACTTTCAATTGAAAATAATGTATGTGTTCTTATTCAGTCCAAAGGTTATCTTTAGGAACTATGTCAAATAATTTTCTAAATTCAATGAAGTAACACAAGATTTTAATTTTAGTATTTTGATACTCCTCCACGTTACTCCTATATAGAGAAAAATATTCCATAGTTCAACAATGAATCATAAATCTGGCTTGGTCTTTAGCTCTTTTTTCCATGGAATATTTATATTCCTTTCTAGAATAATTCCCTACAAATTGGAAAAAAACTAAGTAAAAGAGGTCTGATCATAATGATCCTATAATTGGATGGATTATTATTTATATTTTCAAAATTTGTGGCTTCACTTAGTCAGAAAAATTATATTTAAAAACATATCTATTCTAGGGTAAACCATAGAAAACGCAACAAAATATATATATCAAATATCTTTGACATGTTTCCGAAGATGGTGAAATAATTGAAGTTAATAAATTGATATAGCCACAACAATATTTTTTTTTCAATATAAAAATGTATTTTAATTCCCATACCTAAAATGCATAGAATTAAACACATGGGTGGGGCATAGGAACTTCTTGTTGATCAATATCTTATGGGGGTTTTAAAATTATGAAAAATAGTGTAAATTTATTGTATGTATTGGTGGGAGGGTGTTGGGGAGGGGTGGTTTATAGGGATTATGGATTTAAAAAGGGGTATTTGATAAAAAAAGGTGATATCTATTAAAAATCGGAGTTATTTGTATTAGCAGGATGTACTAGGAGAGGGGTTAAACAAAAAGATTTTGGAATTTTTTTATCTATATCTAGTGAGACTAGAGGTATTCTTTAATATCTCTTGAATGTATATGCTATGACACATATTTACAAAGTGGAGACATCATGGGATAGGGACAATGTTTCATCTCCTAAAGTGTTAAAGGACATATTTATTCTAGGGTAAACCATAGAAAAAGTAGCGACAAAACACCTATATCAGTTATCTTTTTCAAATTTTCTAAGATGGTTAAAGTGTGCAAAAAAAATTTATGGATCCATCGCATAAGTATTGATAGTTTCATCGACATTTTGAACCATCATATGTGGTTCATCATCAATATTTAAAAAAATATGTTGAAGCTAATAACATGATGTAGCCAAAATGATATTTAAAAAAATAGAAGTAGAAAAATAAATGGATTTTAATGTCCATACTTGACATATATAGAAGAAAACACATGGATGGGGCATAGGGACTTCACCTTGTTGATCAATATCTTACCATGTTCATTCATAAAGAGGTCTTAAAAGGATGAAAAATAGAGTAAATATATTGTAGGCATTGGGGGGAGGATGTTGAGTAGGGTCGGTTTATAGGGATTATGAATTTAAAAGGGGAATTCAGTAAAAATAGGTGATATATATTAAAAATAATGGATATTTTTATTAGAAAGATGTAATGGGGGGTTTTAAAAAAAATGGTTTTGGGATTTTTTATCAATATGTAGTGAGACTTGAGGCATTATTTAATATCCCTTCAATGAAGATGATATGACACATGTTTACTAAGTGGAGACCTCGTAGGGAAAGGAAATTGTTTCTTGTATCTTCTGAAGTGTTAAAGGACATATCTATTTAGGGTAAACCATAAAAAGTAGCAACAAAACACCTATATCAATTATACTTGTCATATTTCCTAAGATGGTGAAAACATTCAAGCTAATAAATTGATATAGCCACAATAATATTTTAAAAATAAAAGTACAAAAATGGATTTTAATTCCCATACGTGAAATCCATAGAAGAAAAAACATGGGTGGGGCGTAGGTACTTCACCTTTCTTATCAATATATTATGATGCTCATTCTTAAAGGGGGTTTTAAAATTATGAAAAATAGAGTAAATATATTGTAGGTATTGGGGGGAGGATGTTAGGTAGGGGTGGTTTATAGGGATTATCGATTTAAAAAGGGTTAATCAATAATAATAGGTGATATGTGTTAAAAATAATTGTTATTTATACTATAAATATGTATTGGGAAGGTGGTTAAATAAAAAAAATTGTGATTTTTTTATCAATATCTAGTGAGACTAGAGGTATTCTTTAATTTCCCTTGAATGTAGATGTTATAACACATGTTGAATAAGTGGAAACCTTGTGGGATAGGGACAATGTTTTTTTCATCTCCTCAAGTGTCAAAGAACATATTTTTTTCTGGGGTAAACCATAGAAAAAGTAGCAACATAACACTTATATCAAATATAGTTTTCATATTTCCTAATATGGTGAAATAATTGAAGCTAATAAATTAATGTAGAAACAGTAATATTTATAATAATAATAATAATAAATGAATTTAAATTTCCATACTTGACAACCATAGAAGTAAATACATGGGTGGGGCATAATGTCTTCACCTCATTTATCAATATAGTACGATATTTATTCATAAAGGGGGCTTTAAAATTATGAAAAACAGAGGAAATTTACTATAGGTATTGGGGAGAGAATGTTGGATAGGGGAAATTTATAGATATTATGGATTTGAAAAGGGGGTTTTGATAAAAATAAGTGATATCTATTGAATTTAAGGGTTATTTATATTATAAATATGTATTATGAAGGCAGTTAAACAAAATTATTTTGAAATATGTTATCAATATCTAGTGAGAATAGAGGTATTATATAATATCCCTTGAATGTAGATGCTATGACACTTTTTTAATAAGTGGATACCTCGTGGAAGAGGGTCACTACCTTTTTTTTATATCTAGAAGTGTTAAAGGAATTTGAATAGGTCATGGTGATACTTTAGTTAGGGTGTAAACCATTTTACAAGGGCAGGTGAACATGGGGCCAATGTGTTATGTTAGGTGAGTGAGGTTCTCCATATCCACTATGAAATTTCTCTAGTTTCCTCACACTACAATTTATCATTTTCCTACTCTTAGAGGATTGGGAGGTTCCTACCTAATTTTAGCACATTCTTATCCTTGGATATGTGGGATTCCATATTCTTAAGATCAACATTATACTTCCAAATATTTTTCACTATCATGGGTTGAACTCATAGCCATGCCTAGGGAACCCTTGCCTTGTTCCTCACACAAGTGGTGTCCTTTACCCATCTCTCATATTTATCATAGAATATAGCAACAACAAAAAAAATGAGCCATGGTAAAAACCTTACCTTCTATGGCCTATATTTTATGGGATCCTCTCAATGTTGGAACAAAATCAAGAAGGATAGTGGCATTTGCAAGTTTCTCATATTACTTCAAATTGATTCTTGTCTCTCAGACTTTAGATTTCTTTATTAAATAACAAACACATGGCCCTAAATATCCTTTACTTTCCATTTATTCTCACAATTTTCTACACACGGTAAGAATAGTAATAAACATTGTAACACCCTCCACCCGCATTTACCCAAGCTAAACGGTCCACCGAGGTAAACATGTGATGAAGAGTTAGCATGATATTATTCAACTCCCTAAGTGTAGTTAAAGAAGTGTAACCAACAAACCAACACTTTACAGACCTCCCTCAAGTTCTACAAGACCCCCAGGAGCTAATCCACCACTCTAGGTGCCCAACCCTTGAGCTAACCTCGCCTTTCAATAAATTAAACCCCCAGTCACTCCCATGACAAGGCCTCCATGTGAATAAAACCCTCCATTCACTCCCACAATGCCTGCAAAGGGGATACTGCAGTATTTTTTAGCCAGTTATGTACTAGAGACAGCGATATTTAAGCCACTTTTTAAGGGTTAGTCTCTGAATCACTTCCCAGAACTTGATGAGACTTTTTAAGATAATAAATGACACCAATATAAATCCTCCAACAAAAAACTTGATCAAGGACTTGAACTAACTAATCTTAACCATTATATACATTTCGTAGAACACATTTTTCACATGTAATCTACAGGTCATAACAACATATTTGAGCATAGGGGTCTCATACTTATTTGAGATTCCTAAGGAAGAATTGATACCTCATCAAAATAGTTTCATTATCATCTATTACGTCATAGATTAATTATTCATTCAATTTATAATCAAAACATGATGAGAGCCATACATGATAATTGTCATAAATAATATTCATAACCAGCATATAAACAACAAAAATAAAAATGATACAACAACTATAAATGCCACATATGAACCAATACATTTTCATATAAAATAAAAAGGAAAGGAACTCTTATTAATGAATGCAAAGCCAACTAGGTTTGGGACTTCCATGTACCACCCTACCATAGATTGGTTGAACCAAATATTTCTTTCATCCAATCACCCTTGTGTTATATTCCAAGCATGAATGTAGGACTCATAACCAAATTAAAAAAGGGCTTCCCGAGGCTAAACCACCTCACCCTCATCAATAGAACCATGATTTAACACAATCATCACCAAATTACTAGGCCCTAAATAAACATGGATACACCAAATAAGTTTCATGTCTCCTAGTCTCTAAACTTTACCATACAACGGTAGAGGATCCCTAGGCCTAATCAAGAATACATCCTCTAGGATTTACCATATATCCCTCCATTCATAGGTCAAGGATTCCTAGGCATTATCGAGACTCCACCCCTCAGTATTTACTGCAATCCCCATCAGATCAGTAGGCCTGACAGAGGGCACACACCTCTAGGCTTTACCGTATATCTTGCCATTCAAAGGTTGAGGATTCCTAGACCCACCAAGGCACACAATATCTAGCTTTACCGCAACCCACAATATGGTTCAAGGGCTACTAGTCTAGTGACTTTACTACAATCCACAATTCAGTTTAGGGATCAGTAGGCCATGTGTTATTTCTTTCAGAGACCACCTCACTCAGTTTCAAATCCATTCGAAAATCCAGCTCAACCAAAACATGAGAACCCCATCACAACATGGTTATCTAGAAATGGAAAGGCTAGGCTGAAGAATGTCACACCTGGAAAAACCCATGTTAATGGCATCAAGAGAACCAAGAACGCACATGCATAACCATGCATGTCCAAGCTAGAAATTAAATCATACATGCAGCTCAATTCTCAAATAATCTCATTGTAGCCACTTGACCCTACTCTTCCTTGCTTGATCTTTGCTTCCTCTTTACTTTCTTTTCTTTTCTTGATCCAATGTTTAAGTGCTCCAAGGAAACTATAAGTGTCCAAGTGAGAGAGAGAGAGAGAGAATAGAGAGAGTTCTCTGAAACCGAACTAACAAAAGTTTATGAACTAATCCTCATAATACTTTTTATCACTAGGGCCTCTATTTTCTTCATTTTCCATTATTTTCCTTCATTTTCCTCCTCACATGCAACATGTGACTCTTCACATTAAATTTCTCCTATTTTCCATTATTTTCATAAACAAAATGTCAATTAATGCCTCTTGCCTTTCCAAAGCCTTTGTTATTTCCTTTTTCAATTTCCTTTAGCCATAATAACCGAAACGAACACCCACTAGGATGTCTTTCCCAACATTCATCTTGGAATATGTGTCCTATAACCGTGGTTATTATTTTCCATTTATTAAATTTATTACATGGAATTTTCACCAGGGTTGTTACAAATCCCTCCCCTTTGGAGGAACATCGTCCTCAGTGTTCAATGACACCTATAACTAGAAAACCGTTGAAAAAAAAACATACCTCTTGTGGAGCTTTATAACATAGCTCATTGCAGTATTTACAATTACCACTGTTGAAACACAACAAACATACCATTTACTGGAGCTTTATAACACAACTCATTATGATATTTACAATAATAACCACATATACTCATACACATTTTCCTCAACTGGAAAATAATCATATTGTCTATGGAGCTTTATAAATCCATCTTGATACAGTGTTCACAATAATATACACATATGTACATTTTCTCAACCAGTAAATAAAAGGATACGATGCTTGTATCTGCAACAAGGGAATCTAGAGGATCATGCCCCCACCCTTAAAAGTAGTACTAGGATTAACCTCCTTCCCAAGAAGTCTAGAACCCACTGTCAAATTCAAAACTGTATCCAATATCCAACACTACAATCATGCAACACTTTTCCTCTCAGTGAATAGTTATCGGCTCATTGTTCCAAGGCACACTCTTAATGTGCATCTAATTCCATATGGAAATGCTAATGACCAAAATAATTCCATCCTCAGCCTTCCCTTCTCTAATGCACAATCCCTTGGGAAATCCAGTCACCCTCTTTCGTGCAGTGACTCGCCTTCCAAGTTCCCTGGCATCCCCTATCCGGGGCGATCCATCCCTTGGCAAGGATTCCTCACATTGGAAGGTCAAACAACCAGGTCATATACCTACCTAAAAACCATCATATTGTTCATAGAACACTTATGGAAATAAATTGAAACTATTGGGTACTGATATCCCACAATGGCCATGGTCCTGAAGTCATTTACCATCATACTACTTCTTGTTCCAGTTCATTTTGTTGTTGCTACTAATCCTTGCAGTTAATTTTAACCACCCAACTGGGAATTTTCATGCTTTCTTGTACCAAGCACATAACTACCATTAGATTCAAAATAAATTGAAATAAATTCACATCATACCTCATTGGTGGCTCGTTAATAAGGTACACCTACAACTCTGTTTACTTCCTGTCATAACAAGTCAAACTGTCTCTTGACCAAATCATCATGTATAAGCATATCACATCAAGTTAGCTCAAAACATAACCATCATAAGTCAAAATTGTGAATCACATGCAATCATTATAAACTAGAATCATAGATCACATGTAACCATCATAAATTAGAATCATAGGTCACATGCATAATAAAAATGAAATGAAATACAGATACTTATCCTTTAATCAGTCTGTCACTTCTACCTTTATCCTTTTTCCTTTTCGTACACACACTGCATCAGTTGCCACACCCAGAAAACAACCAATTCCTTTTTCTTTTCTTCAATCATGTACACATGCATCCACACACAATGTACGGAACCACACAATACATACACCTACACCTGGTGTACAACACAACGAATACACATGTCACGATACCATGACTCTTGAATGCACATATGTAGTATCGCATGTACACAACACAACATGTAGGACATGCATACAATACCACATGTACAACATGTATATAGTATCACCTATACACAGCACCACCTACACAATGCATACATGGCACCACATGTACACAACACCATCTATATAGATCATTGCATAAACAACATGTACACAACCCCATAGGTACAATCACTAAATATAAAACATGCAAAAAATATACATAACAATAGTATTGCACACTCAGATACCACATTGTCTCTACCAAGAAACCCTGCTTCTAATGTCTTTCCACTATCCATTCTTATCACAGCATACCACAAATCACATTGCTTTCATTCCATTGTTGTATCTTATATGATTACCTGCCATAGTATAAACATAGACATAGTATGATCACATAATATTAAATCATTTCCACATGATACTGACCACATAGATCTATCAAGGCTACTCTACCACTTGATTCCTGATATCCAGGAACCTCTTCATGTCATTCACCTGCATAATCAATCATTCCTCCATAAGAATGATCTCGGAAAACCCTAACATACATACATACATACATACATACATACATACATACATAAACATTAGCATAAAATAATAATGAGCATGCCAGAAACAAAATACATACATATATATATATATAAACATTAGCATAAAATAATAATGAGCATGCCAGGAAACAACATACATACATACATACATATATGCATACAAACATTAGCATAAAAAAAATCATGATCCATGACGACCATGTTAGAAATGAAATACATATATACATACATACATGTATACATGTTTAGACATCATCATAATCATGATCACAACATAATTACCAAATATCATATAGTTAAGGTTAAGAGAACTTCCTTTATATATGCACAACATTGAGAACAATAGTTCCCAACTTAGCCAAGGCATCTGACAACTCAAATCTATTTACCTTAACTTTCTCGATTACCTTGCTCATGATTGTATTTCCATTATCTATTTAAACCAACGGACCCAACCAATCCAACTGATTGACATATTCTTACCTTCAACTTCCCTTACTCATGCACCAAGCTTCATTCAGGTCTTACATTACCTGTGAGGTTTCATTTGACTCTTCTCAAACTTCTTTAACTTTATCTTTCAAAAACAAACTCCCAAGACCCTCAAAACATAAGAGGAAATAATAAGAAAAAAAAACAAGAAGAAAATTATGAAAATTAATAGTAACATGACACTACAAACAAAGTGGCAAGGCCTTGCACCAGACACAATCAAAACCCATAAATCAATCTCAAGCAAAACACAAAATACTGAAGGAAAAAAACTAGAAACAAACACCATGACTAAACCCCATGGTTTCCCAATGCCTCCAAGGGAAATTCAACTTGAGCCTTCTTCAATATTTCATGGAAGTCTCCTTTTCCATGCAATCCCTTGCACCATACTATCATAAACACATAATTGTCAGTGTATAAATAAATATAACAATACACCAATTATCTTACCTCGTTGTGCCAAGCATGCTAGCCTATGAACACATCCATACCATATCTCAAGGGACTCCAATTCCCTTAGAAGACCTAGCTATAACTAGAAATTGGATAATATACTTGTCAAATACATGTTCATGAATATAGCATATATCCACATAATGTCAAACAATATTAGGTTTAAGAAGACTTCATGTATTCAAAATACTCATTTGTTTGGAATTAGGGTTTCCAAACATATCCAAAGGAATTCTCACCCAACTCCCTTATTTTACCCTTTACCTTGCTGCAATTGATTCTCATTAAGTGTTATCACATCAACCATCTTTTAGTTATATAAAAAATCAACTATTACTTGGCCACACTAATACCAAGCATGTGGTACTACAATTGTTCACACATGTCATTCACATGTTCCAAAGATCAAGACATCATGTCTGTTAATTTTAAATCAACCTTTTCCAAGACTAACAACCATATCATAATCAACTAACATTCATTAATCATACTACTATAACTAGCACCTACTTAGACTCAAGCGCATATCAATTGTCTCAGCACATATGTGTTTGTACAACTGTCTTAAAACAATACCAGTAATTCATGCAATATTACAGACACATACTCTTATCATGCAATTAATCAAACATTCAAACAACTTGTAAACATACCATGTTAAAGAAACCGACTAGATGACATAATCAAACACTTAAGCACGAAATAAACGACATAATCAAACATTCAAACACCAAATAGATGACATAATCAAACGCATACCTTAATATATCTCAGCGGAGGATATCGTGTCTGCACAATCAATCTATATTAGCATGATATAAATTCATAACACATCAACTCAAACATAAATAAGGTCATGATATCCATAACAGTAACTAGCTAACATTTTCACATCCTAAGCTCATAAGAAATAGGAATTCGAGCATAACAATCACATATGCACAGTCAGTCTAGATCGGTACAACACAATATCGCAAATATGTCAGCTCATACTTGAATATCATAACCATAACGATCTACATAGGCCCATACATGTTAGTATGATAAATTTAGCATCAAAAACTTAAAGGAAATTACCATAATTCATTAGGCATATGACCAAATGCATACAATAACAGATTATTATCATTCATGACTATCTGACACATGTGCTTATTACTAAACTAATCAACTAACATTTATCATTCATGTAACCATAACAATAATAAAATGACAAGTATATAATTAACCCTAATTCTTATAACAACCATTAACCACATACTTGCATGCCCAACATACAAACCTATATGACGATATTCTCTTATTTCGAAGTCTAGTGTTGCAATATCGCTCTGGTGATCTACATCTCATGCTCTATCTCAGCCAACACATCAGCATTATAACAACCAAAAACATATTAATGACACAAAATACATACAATTACCTCACAATTCATGTTTGACCTACTATACATTCATAACTATAACCATGACAATGCATGCAAAGCAACATATAGACACTAACATGTATAACATATGTATATACAACATACACGCATTCATGAATAATTTATCACAACCACAACATCATAAAATCCTAAATGGAAACACAATTGTAACAATTACTACCACCATGCATACATAACAAACACATTTAAATCCTTCATGCATGAATGACAGACAAATTCCACCCATCTAGTCCAAGTGTTGAACCATGCTCTAATACCACTTTGTAATGCCCTCCTTCCACATTTACCCAAGCTAGCTGGTCCACCAGGGTAAGCATGTGAGGAAGAGTTACTATGATATGATTCAACTCCCTAAGTGAAGTTAAGTAAGTGGAACCAATGAACCAATACTTTACAGACCTCCCTTGGGTTCTACAGAACCCCTAGGAGCTAATCTACCACTTCGAGTGCCCAACCCCTGAGTTAACCTATCATTTCAATGAATAAACCCCTAGCTTCTCCCATGAAAAGGCCTCCAAGCAACTGAAACCCTCCATTCGCTTCCACAATTCCTGCAAGGGAGATACTGTAGTCTTTTTGAGCCAATTCTGTGCCAGAGACTATGGTATTTATGCCACTTTTTTAGGGCTAGTCTCTGAACCACTGCCTGGAACTTGATGATACTTTCCAATACAATCAATGACACCAATACAAATCCTATAACAGAAAACTTGATCAAGGACTTGACCTAATCAAGCCTAACCATGACAAACATTTCGTCGAACATATTGTGCACATGTAATCTATAGGTCATAACAACATATCTAAGCATAAGCGTCTCATAATTATCTAAGATTCATAATGAAGCATTGATGCCTCATCACAATAGCTTCATTATCATATATTAGGTCATATATTCATTGTTCCTTCATTTCTAATCAAAACATGTTGAGAGTCATACATCATAATTATCATAAATCATATTCATAACCAGCATATAAAAAATAGAAATAACAAGGATACAACAGCCATAAATGCCACATATGAACTAGTATATTTGCACATAAAATACCAAGGAAAGGAACTCTTATCAATTAATTCAATGCCAACCAGTTTTGTACTTCCACGTACCACTCAACCATAGATTGGTTGAACCAAATATTTATTTAAGCCAATCACCACTATGCCATATTCCAAGCATGAATGTGGGACTCATAACCAAAATCAACTAGGGATTCCTGAGGTTAAACCACCTCACCCTCATCAATAGAACTAGGATTTACCGCAATCCTCCCCAGATCACTAGGCCCTAAACAAGCATGGATGCCATCTGATTTCTCCACCGACATAGTGATGAACTTTCCCATCTCCTAGTATATAGGCCTTACTATACATCTCGTCATATAATGTTCAAGGATACGTAGGCCTAATCAAGACTCCAATCTCTGGGATTTACCGTATAGACCTGAATTCATTGGTCGAGGATTCCTAGGACTGACCAAGGGCACACACCTCTAGTATTTATTGTATATCATTCCATTCACCAATCAAGTATTCATAGGCCCACTTAGGCACACAATATATGGCTTTAGCGTAATCCACAGTCTGGTTCAGGGGTTACTAGGCCATTGGCTTTACCCCAATCCAAATTCTGGTTCAGGTATCATTAGTTCATGTGTTATTTCTTTTAGATACCACCTCACTGAGTTTCAAATCCATCAAGAAATCTAGCACAACCAAAACATTATAATCCCATCACACCATGGCTATCCATAAATGGAAAGGCAAGGCTAAAGAACACTATCACACCTGGAAAAATGCATGCCAATGACAGCAAGAGAACCAAGAACACATATGCATAACCATGCATGTACAAAATAGAAAGGAAATCATACATACAACTCAATACATACAAATAATCTCACTGTAGCCGCTTGACCCTGCTCTTCCTTGCTTGATCTATGCTTTCTCTTTGCCTTATTTTCTTTTCTTGATCCAATGTTGAAGTGCTCAAAGAAAAATATGTGTCCAAGAGTGAGAGAGAGAGAGAGAGAGAGAGCTCCAAAACTGAACTGACAAAAGTCTATGAACTAATCCTAGAAGGCTTTTTTATCAATGTGGCCTCTATTTTTTTCATTTTCCATTATTTTCCTTCATTTTCCTCCTCACATGCAACTTGTGACTCTTCATCTTCATTTTCTCCTATTTTCCATTATTTTCATAAATAAAATTCCAATTAATGCTTCTTTCCTTTCCAAATTATTTTCCATTGCCTTTTCCAATTTCCTTCAGCCATAATAACTAAAATGAACACCCACTAGGATGTCTTTCCCAACATTCAGCTTGGAATATGTGTCCCATAACCATGGTTATTATTTTCCTTTATTAACTTTTATTACATGGAATTTTCACCAGGTTTGTTACAAACACATTATAGGATTCCATGATCAACATGCCAATAATTTAAGGGAAGCTCAAACCTCTTTGTTGATGAATATATTCCTTGAAGGTGTTTTGAGATTTAGATACTAGTGAAACCATAAACATTGGAGGGGGGTGGGGGGGAGGGGGGGGGGGTGGGGGGGTGGGTTGTGTTACTCTAGTCTCACATTATATGGATGATATGAATATAGGTTGATGGCATTTTATTTAGATAATTTTAAAACATTTCCCTTCATTTCATTATATTATTTTTCATATATCTCAATGATTTTACAGTAGAAAAATTAGAGGAATCACGTTACAGGGTCATTTTTATCGATGGGTCCCACTTTGAGAAGTTGGGTTTGAAACCTTTCAGAGCCATTATGAGGAATTAAACAAATTTTTGTTTATAAAAAAATCATCTCACTTAAGTATTGGACACTATGATACTTTTTTACACTTAGTTTCCTTTCTAATAGTCTAATAATCATGCCAATCACAGTTCATATGAAAATGTTATTTCTGTCAAAATTTAACCTACGATGTTTGATCAACATGGTACAAGTGAATCTCACATTAACCCCCATTACTCATCCATGAGGGGCTAGCCACATGGAAAATATGAAGAAGATTCTAGAAGTTCAAAGTTGTAACTCTATTTTAGAGTTGGAGTCAAATTAAACAACTAGTTAGCTATCGATCTGTGGAAAAATTAGGCCAATATGAGGAGAAGGGTTCCATTCTATTTAATTATATATTGTTCTGTATTATAGAAAATAAACTAGGAGTTGGAGTGAGAGATCATAATAGATGGATCTTGTGTTCTATAGTAGTCGAATAGGCCAAAGGTCTTAGGTAACTCCATAAAGAATTTTTTTTCATTTGTACATTCAATTTTCCATTCTAGAGATAGAAGAGACTATAGTAGCCTCACCTTCCAACTATGTTTTCTCTCATAAGGATTTTTACAAGAGAAAATATTTGTGTTCATTATGGACGGTGTGTGATTTCATTTGTTGGTCTTTATTTTCTACATTTTATCTATTTCATGCATAAGAAAAAATTTATTAATTAAAAAATATGGAATCTAAAGGAATTTAATCTTCATAGTATATATTTATATTTATTTTATCAAATCTATTATGACAAATTTTGCAATGGAATATCCATGTTAGTTTGTGGATCATATTCGTATCAGAGTATGTTTCTTTAGGAAATATCATGGGAAGATGTAGCTTATCAAGGAAGCGATTTAAGGAGATAGAAGTAGAACCTTATCCATGATAAACAAGTCTATTTGCAATAACCCCAATTTGGTAAAAGAGAGATTCGCAAGGCTGGAAGAGGAGTTTGTCAATATTAGTCATAATATGAACCTCCTTATGGAAATTCTAGCAAACAAACATGGAATTGGATAATATTCACGTTCCAACTTATAGATTCATATTACGGATAATATCGATGAGCTCTTCTTCTAGCCTAGCAACAAGATTGGAATTGGAGAAGATTTAGGTTCCAACTTAAATTTTAGATCCAAGGGAAAATTATGGGATCATGAAGACCCAAAAAAGGAGTAAAGGAAATAGTTTGAGAAAGAGAAACTGAGTTTGAATATTATTACCTATTCATAACTCTTATTTAAAATGGAAGTGAAGGTCGACATAAAGCCATGCCAAGGTGAGATTGATGCATTGAAATTGAATCATGTGTTTCACTAATTAAAAGTATATCTTAAAGTGCATCACATATATGAGGAGAATAAAATTTCATTTTCTAGATTGAAGTTAGAGAGTCATACCCTAACCTAGTGGGAAATCAATATGGAGACACCTAGGATAGAGGGTGATGTCATAGAAAATGAGTGGGAGGACCTTAATACTCTCATAAATTTCAAATTCTAACCCATTAGGTTTGTATAGGGCCAATGGATTTAATGTAACTACATCATGTAAGGGTAGAGGTAGAGTGTACAGGAGTACATAAATTAATTCGAGAAGATGGCCATCATGTTAGGTATCTCTTCCAAGAGCCCAAATGTACTCCTAATGTATCTAGGTTCTCTACATAGCCATCTACGAATTTATATGATGTTTCTCAAGAAAAGAACAATGGATAAGGCTTGTTTGCATGTGTAGTACCTAGAAATAATAGGCCCAAAAAAATGTTAGTTAAGTGGTTCAAAACAAAAAAGAAGCATGAAACTTCCATGGAAGGGAATAAGAAGTGGAAAAGGGGAAAGGATAAGAGGGTGATAGCCATTTCACATAAATTTAGGGATCCCAACAATCAATACAAAAACCACGACATTGATAGGCACACTAAGAAAAAGTGTTGGAAACTAGATCCAAAGCTACACCCAAAGAACAAAAATTAGGATGGGAAGAAAGAGAATATTCTTGCCACATATTCAAGCAGTAAAGTGGAAATAAATTTGATGTCGATGAGAAAATTTTTTGCACATCAATGCAAAAGGAGGTCAATTTGAGTAGCTTCCATCATTAGGAAGAGGAGATGACCAAACTCTTTGATACTAATATATAGGTCAAGAATACCAAGATATATTCTATTTCCACTTAGGTTCATAATTTAATCTCATAGCAGCAGATCTAGTCAAAAAACTTGGATTAGAGGTTTTTAATCAACCTAGCCCCTATCCATTAGGATGGTAAGTAAGGATGCAAACATCAAACTAAAAAAATAGTGTAAAGTTAAATTTTCTATCAATGTTGATTATATTTATGAAGTACAATTAGACATAATACCATTGGATTTATCTGCATTCATGTTTGGGAGTTCCTACATGTATATTCAAGATATAATATTCATGTAAATATTCAACCAACACCACCTCATGATGGTAAATCATTCATCATCAACATGTAGAAAGGTAGGTCTGATATTTCACTCGTAAGTGTGAACCAAGATAAAAAATGGATTAGTTCTAGCAAGAAATATGTTTAATTATCTTGAGATAATATTATTTTAGTGAGGATTCAATCGGGAAAAAGGAATCAGTAGAGGATTTGTGCTAAATAATGGAAACAACAACTATAATCATCTATAAAGGCATATAGGAGAGTGTTTCATTATCCTAAATGGTTTCCTCCCATGAGGGAAGAGGAACATGAAATCCAATTATTTCCAATCATTCCATTACCAAATACTAGGCTATATATATATTCCATTTTATAATAAAGTGAAGTGAAAAAATAGTTGCAAAAGATATTGGAGGATGGTGTGATTCGATGAAGTACCCCATATTATGGGTTACTCATCATAACTATGCCAAAGACTAATGAAACCTAGAAAATGTGCATCAATTATAGAGTGTTAAATAATATTATGATTAATAAAAAGTACCCTCTATCCAAGATTGATTATTTTTTAGATTAGTGTGGAAATTAAAATACTTCACCAAGATAGATTTAAAAGTAGGGTATCAGCAAGTTTGAGTCAAAGAAGATGACACCTAAAAGAACTCCTTCAAATCCAGACAATGTTTGTATAAGTGGTTAGTCATGCCATTTGGTTTATGCAATGAATAAACCACTTTCTAGTGTTCCCTCACATATATTCATTTTCTATTATTTATTTGGATGGTATATCAGTTTAAAGTGTTACCTGAAAGGAGAAAATATCACATTTTATGTAGGTGTGAGAGATTTTGAGAAAGCACCAGCTACTAGTAAATCTCAGGAAAGGTGATTTTGAACAAGATTCATTGGTATACTTAGGCTACATCATTATTGGAGGGGAGATTAAGATATATCCTACAGATATGGAAGCCATAATGAAGTCGTTGGCCCTACAAATGTCTTTTAATTTAGGAGTTCCATTGGAGTATCACGGTACCAAAGGAAATTCATAGCTTCATTTTGAGAAATAGTTGCACCAATCCATGTTATCGCAGTGAATGGAAAGAGCTTCAAGTGAGGGAAGAGTTACTATAAGGCCTTTGAAGAGTCGAAAAATAAAATTAGACAAGCATAAGTTCTTACATTACCAAAATTGTAGTATCCCTTTGAAGTGGATATAGATGTAAGTGGGTATTCCATGAGAGTGGTATTTATGTAGGGAGGAAATATTTCATGCTACCATTTTAAAGTATTTCATGGGAAAATTCTCAACTACCCTACCTATGAAAATGAGCTCTATGACCTGGTACGAGCTCTCAAAAAGTGGAAAAAACTATCTAATGGGAAAGGACACCTTCATCCACACTAAACACCAATTGTTATTAACCAATTTAAGCTATAATAGACCAATCATTACAAGTGGATGGATTTATTAAAACAATTTTATTTAGTCCTCAAGTATAATAAGGGAAACACAAAAAATTTGGTTTGCATGCATTCAAGGCCACTGAAATTAAAAATTATACCTTTGGGAACTATTATGCACATGGATCCTTTCACCCATGATGCATAAAGAGAGGCATGTATAT
>JAXQQM020068327.1:0-77251 GCA_034641835.2 Pinus albicaulis
TCATTATTGGTGATGGAACTTGAATGTCACCACAACACCTATACTTTCGGTGATGCCACCTTTGGTGACGTTCAGTTTTTGGTGACGAAGGCTCTTTTGACCCTCACGAATGAGCTTATGGTGACCATTTTCGCCCCTCACCAATGTGATTTTTTCTTGTAGTGTATAGATGACTTGCCCCTTGGATCACTCTTGATGTTGTTGCTCAATTAAATCCCAGATATGACTCCATAGCCCAATGGACTAAAAACGAAAATTATATCTATCTTTCATTATATATATATTTTTATCCTAAGCTATTCTATTCACTTGCAACTTCTCACTTTTGAAACTGTTTTTCATTTAGAACTTTCCCCTCAAAAAAAATTTCATGTTGAACCATCCAAAAACAAACAAACCTTTGGCCTTCATAACTAGCCTAATATCATAACCCCAAACTTCAAAGACGAATCCATATTTGTACATATTGGAGAGATCCCTCTCCGGATTCAGGAGGTCTAGATCCTAGAATCCCAAAGTTGGTTGAAACGATGTTGCTTATGCAGTTTTAGTCTTACCAATCTGCTAAAATTACAGATCCCTAACACCAGATGCCCAAAACATGAGTTAAACCTTTTTTTGGTGACCTAGACTCCCTAACGGTGGAAAAAAACTAAATAAATTTGACTGTAAATTTAAAATAACATGCATAAGCATGAAAGGGAGTCACTACATCATTTTTCACCTAGTTCAATGCCTACGACAACGAGATTTGAGCCACTTTTTCTGTGCTAGTCTCCAAACCACTACCCAGAACTTGATGAGACTTCCCAAAAAAATAAATAACACAAGGAAAAATCCTTCACGATAAAAAATACATATGAACTTGACCTATAAAGTCCTAATCGTGACATTCATTCTGTCAAACACATCATGAACATGTAATCTACAGGTCATAAGTACATATATGAACATAGGGATCTGATACTTATATGAAAATAACTAAGAAGGTATAATCCCCTGTCGTAATAGCTACATTAACTTATTTTACCTCATACATTCATCAACCATTCATATATTCATCAAACATGTCAAGATCCATAAATATTATACATCACATAACCAACACATAACCAGCAAATAACCAACATATAAACCATGGAAACTCAACCATAATATCACTAAAATAATCAATACATATGATCATAGATCACAATATAAATACCTCTTACTAATTGTTCTCTTGATTTGGGTTGATCCAGGTTCAAACTATACTGTGCACCAACAAAACCCTCAATCACTCGCCCTTTCAGCAATGACCTGCAAGCAGATCGCAGTCTCACCCGAAGTGACTATGGGTGGATGAAGAACCTGGTTTCTTCACCCTTGAGGGACTGCATGATGTGGTATTTTCTTATTATATATGCTTACAAATTCATAAATTACTTCGCAACATTCACTTAATCACATAAATATATAATATAAGTCAATAAAACATTATTGCATTTTCATATCATGAAACTGTAACAACTACTTCACACTAACAAATATTAAGAAAATAGATACATAAAACATATAAGAACATCATAATAGCATCCCAAAAATTCGTATTTATTATGTTAAATATTTTAATATAACTGATATTTGACCTTTGCACTAAGTTGTAGGTTTTCTATGCACTCAACTATAGATGCGGGACTTTGTGCACTCAGATGCACTGCAATATTCCCAATTAGTCATGAGCTAATTGGAATATTCAATTTTCTTTTATTGCTTTGTTTAAAGAATAAGAGGGCAAAAGAGGTCCAAAATTATCCTTATTAATGAATAAATAAATGCCAAATATGAAAGAGACAAACCTTGGAAGCTTAATTGAAGTACCCTTGGTGTGAAAGGGGTTGGATCACTTTGACTAGGTCAACCTTTAGCAAATAAAAATTCTTTTCATGGAGGAGTGGCCATCAATGAGCGACAACACAGCTTTATATGGATATGCTTTGTGTGAATGTAGTGATATTTTTGGATGGGGCCTAGGGTTTGAAAGCTCATATGCTATTTAAGGAAGAGGATAACATCCATATGGAGGTTGTTGATGTATATTATATTTTTGAATATATGGTTTCTTTAGACATATATCTTTCTCTTGATGTTTAGTTGAGATAGAGTATTGTTTAGCACAGGGTGTTCTTGATTGGGAATCCCACCTCTTCCATTGAGGAGCTCTTGAAGGAGTCTTTCACTACATTGTACACTATCTAGCTTAAGGCCAAGCTTCTTCTTTCAACTACAATGTAGATCTTTTTGAGGGTTTGGTTGTTGTTGGAGGTTGCAGCAAGTGGTGATTAGATCTCTAGATCTAGGCCATTTCATTGCTTATTTTCAGTGGATGAGGCTTTCTTTCCAATGGGAGGATAGTATTGAAGGCCATTGAGATTATTTTCAGATCCTGGCATCCATCCAACCATATTTTGATCCCTACAGTGCACTTTACTTCCAAATCTTCATTGTTTCTATTGGAGGAGTTACAGGGTGGTTTGGAACACCATTTGGAGAGCCGATTTTCAAGTGATGGGGATCTGCCTTTCACTTTAATGATCTATTGGAGGAGGCTATTTTATTTATCATATTAGATCAGCCACACTTTCCAGATCTATATTTTTCAATAGATCTGCAGTCTTAGATCTCAGATCTACAACTTGTACTTGGTGGTTTGCTGAAAACCCTTGAGGGGTTCTCTAAAGGAGCTTGTATGGTGCATGGATATGACATAGATCTAACTTTTGAGGCACATATCAGATATATATCTAATGTATAATCATTTTCTGTAGCAGAGTTAATAAAATAATGTTGTAAGGGCCTTCCAGCTTTTCTACATGATTGCAGCACCTCGTATTAAGGGATTTTGTTCATTGGAGGCTTGTATTTCCTATTATGCATCTTATGGCCCATTTATTACACATATTTTTCTGCTGTAATAACATATGAAATCTCTCCATATTGACCTCTTGCTTTATAAATGATGATCTGTAATATTCTTCCAACATTTTTCACTATATTCCTACTTTTCCCATTTGGGAATATTACAGTGGTATTAGAGCATAATATTGGCACAAGCTGTCCATTCTAAAAGCCAATATGTCATCTGAAGAAGGAGAGACTCTTACTAATATAGAGAAGAGGTATCAAAGAAGAAGCCACAGAAGATTTGATTATACAAATGAAAAAGAAGACAAGGGTAAAACCCCTTTATCTGGAGGTGAAGATTAAGAGAAGGAGTTCCCTAATATCCTTCTTAGATCCATGCAATGCATTGCTAGAGAGATCAAGGAGATGAGAATGGACAGATTCAAGGAATCCCATAAAGGATTTCATCATGGTGAAGGCTTTAGAATGTCTCATCACTGGGGTGATCAACCAGTGCAGCAACCACAAATTTCCCAACACTCTACTATGCCTACATTCTTGGCTATGGGAAATGAAGGGTTTCAAGAGAAAGAATCCCTTGAAGAATATTTTATGGAGTATGAATCTCAAACTCAGAGGTTCAAATATTACTTGATTTTTCAAGAATTTTGTCAAATAAAGGACAGTATAAGACCAAGGCATCATCATAGAAGTGGTGGATTCATTCAAAATCATGATCGACACCATACTATGGGCAGATTATTTTTACCCAATTTTGATGGGTCGTCCAAGTGTACTACCAAATCTTGGGTAGAAAAACTTGACATCTACTTTCAGTTGAACAAGGTTCCAGAAATGGAGGCCATTAAGATTACAGCGTTGCACCTTGAGGGTGAAGCACATGACAGGTGGTTCCATGGCTTGTCTGCATTGGGTCATGCCAATGTGAATGCTTATTATGAGTTCACTAGAAGGCTGGTGGAAATATTTTATAGAAGAGATATAGAAGCACCATTCATGAGCCTTGCAAAGTTGAAAAAATCAGGTAATGTAGAAACTTACATCTCTGAATTTTTAATACTTTCTGTTATGGTTCTTGATTTTTCTGCAAGAAGAAGGGTGTACATGTTCATTGATGAGTTAGATGAACCTTTTCATGGGTTGGTTAAGTCTACCAAACCCACTACCCTACATGATGCCATTGAAAGGGCTATAGACCTTCAAGATGCCTTGCCAAAACCAAAGGCAACATTTCAACATCAGCCCTCTTTTCCATCAAAGGGAAAATAAGAAAAGGTTTCTCCTTCAAAGGAGAGCCAATATAAAAAACCTCTTGATGATGATGTCCAGAGAGATATAAGGAGAAGGAAGGTTTGCTTCACTTTCCAAGAAGCTTGGGAACCTAGACATAGATGTGCAGCTAGAAAATAAAATTACATGGAGGTCTTCTCAGATGATGAGGAGGAAGAAAAATATGAACCAAGAAGAGGTCACAGTGTTGACACTGCAGGAGATGAACTAGCACCATCAGGAGATGAGAGTGGATAATTTACTCCTATTGGAGGGGCTCTTTCATCTTTGAGGGGAGTACCTAAATACTCGACCTTAAGAGTTCAAGGTTCCATCTTGAATCAGAGGGTTTCTTTTTTGGTTGATAGTGGGGCTACACACAATTTTATTGATGTCCAACTAATGCAAAGGAGGGCAATACCCACTGATGCTCTTGAGGGATTCTCTGTTTTGGTCCCAAGAGATAGAACAATGCAATGCATGCATTATGTTCCATCCTTATCAGTCACCATGGAAACATATACATTGATTGATCACTTCTTTGTGGTTTACGTACCTGAGACCAATTTGATATTGGGTCTTCAATGGTTGATTACTTTTGGAAAAGTCACCACTAATTGGGAGGCTTTATAGATGGAATGGGTGGATAAAAAGAGTGGTAAGACTCAAATGGTCAAAGGAATGCACACATATCCCTCACATACAACTTCCACACAGAAATCAGAGATGGATTTGTGCAATGGAAGCAAGGACCTTACAGTCCCATCTATTATGCTTATGAGATTGCTGCATGGGACACTATTATTTAATTGAAAACCACCTGGGAGGCCACCTGATTCAGATTTTGTGGGAGATATCTCACAAAATGATTCCCCAAGCATATATATAGAAGGTATGGGAGAATTATAAGACCGTGAGATAGTGATGGGAGTCTTGGGCAGGCTTAAGGAGGAGGGAGACATTCTCCCAACATCATCATTACCCACTCTCATTTTAGATCCTGCGTTGTGGGAGGAGAAGCATGGAAGGAATGACCTTCCAGCATGTATCTTTGGCATGAGAAATGTCAAGGAGGAGAGCCTCCATATGACAACCATTCCTTTTGATAGATCATCGGTGCTGACACTATGGGAGATTGATCCATATTGGAAACCCCAACTATTGGTGGATTATTCAAAGGATCTTCACACATGCATGATACTTGATGACTAGCTACATGAGGATGGCTATTCAGTCCAAGAAGGAGTCATATATTATCATGTTAGGATATTATTATCTAGAGCCTCCAAGCTTAAGGAGAAGTTACTACAAAGGGATTATGAAGATTCCTTTTTCAACCACACATATTCCATGATATTCTACAACATCATCATGAGAAGTTACACTTGGAAGGGCTTTGAAGGAGAACTATATCAGAATTTTCAAAGATGCATGAACCATGTGGAGTTGGGACATCAACATAACTCTATAAAGGAGTTAATTCAGCCACCTCTTTCTTCTTTTGAGAGGGGAGATAGATCTATGCACCACATCATTTGTTTGAGGAGAAATTTTGGTGAAGAATATGCTCATGTAAATAATGTTTTATTTGATGAAGATATGCATTCCTTTACCATGTTTATGTAGGAAATAGATCCAAGGAGGAACACTATACCATATAAACTTCATGGCCAACTTTGGGCCACAAAAATTTCTGAGCATGACCACTCCCTTGGAGATCAAAGGGAGATATTGTATCATTGTGGGTGCATTCCTAAGGCACCAAATATATCTCACACTTTCAACCATGGTGAGATGACTTGGGCAACAAATAAGTGGTGGGGAATACACTTACCACATCATGATCTAATGCAGTCAGGAGATTTACTGTGTTGGTTCCATATGTGGGACTATGACCCACCTCCATATGCACAAATTTTTGTTTGTGTATCCAATTTTGATCCCATACATGGATGATGTACTTGTACTTTTTATGGGAATGTATGGAGGGAGGATGGGAGGTATGTATGTGCCCTATTGGATGGAGATTATCTATGTTCACTATGCTACATGTTTCAAGGAGAACATTGGGCAAACCATGTTTGTTTCATTTGAATTATTGTCTCCTTATGGGATGGATTATTTGCATCTCATGAGAATTTTGGAGGAGCAATTCATGGAGGGATGGATTGGTGAACACTTAGCTTATGAGGGAATCTTATCACATGTTGGTGTCACCAATGATGGAGGTTTCAGCACTCACCTTGTCTGTTGCTTGAGGAAAAGCAACATTTGGTAAGGGAGGAATATAATATTCCCAATTAGTCATGAGTTAATTGGAATATTCAATTATGTTTTATTGCTTTCTTTAAAGAATAATAGGGCGAAGGAGGTCAAAAATTCTCCTTAATAATGAATAAATCAATGCCAAATATGAAAGAGACAAATCTTGGTAGTTTAATTGAAGTAACCTTGGTGTGAAAGGGGCTGGATAAATTTGACTAGGTTAACCTTGACCAAATCAACAGCGTTGTCATGGAGGAGTGGCCATCAATGAGGAACAACGCAGTTTTAGATGGAGACGCTTTGTGTGAATGTAGTGATATTTTTGGATGGGTCTTAGCTTTTTCAAGCTCATATTATTTTTAAGGAAGAGTATGGCAACCATATGGAGGTTGTTGATTTATATTATATTTCTGAATATATGGCCTGTTTAGACATATATCTTTCTCTTGTTGTTTAGCTGAGATAGAGTGTTGTTTAGCACAAGTTGTTCCTAATTGGGAATCCCACCTCTTCCATTGAGGAGCTCTTGGAGGAGTCTTGCACTACATTTTCCACTATTTGGGTTAAGGTCAAGCTTCTTTTTTCAACTACAATACAGATCTTGTTGAGGGTTTGGTTGTTTTTGCAGGTTGCAGAAAGTAGTGATTAGATCTCTAGATCTAGGCCATTTCATGGATTATTTTTAGTGGAGGAGGCTTTCTTTCCATTGGGAGGATAGTATTGAAGGCCATTGAGCTTATTTTCAGATCTTGGCATCATGGAAACCATATTTTGATCCCTAAAACGTAGTTTACGTCCAGATTTGCATTATTTTTGTAGGAGGAGTTGCAGGGTTGTTTGGCGCACCATTTGGAGAGCTGATTTTGAAGTGATGGGGATATGCCATTCACTTTGATGATCTATTAGAGGAGGCCATTTTATTGATCATATCAGATCAACCACACTTTCCAGATCTATATTTTTCAGTAGATCTACAGCCTTAGATCTCAAATCTACAACTTGTACTTGGTGTTTTGTTGAGAACCCTTGAGGGTTTCTTTAAACGATCTTGTATAGTGCATGGATCTGGTATAGATCTAGCTTTTGAGGCACATATCAGCTCTAGATCTGACGTATAATAATTTTCTATAGCAGAGCTCATAAAATAATGTTGTAAGGTTCTTTCATCTTTTCTACATGATTGCATCACCTCATATTAAGGGATTTTGTTCATTAGAGGCTTGTATTTCCTGTTATGCATCTTATGGGGCATTTCTTACACATATTTTGTTGTAATAACATATGAAAAGTCTCCATATTGGCCTCTTTATTTATAAATGATGATCTGCAATGTTGTTCCAACATTTTGCACTATATTCCTACTTTTCCCATTTGGGAATATTACATGCACAGCCTCGCCCTTACTACAGAGTAACACTAGCATATAATATCATTTTATCATCATAACATTTAATGTCTAAGCATAGCATTACATCACTTAATATATTATTACATCATAGGAAAAATACCATGGTCCAAATACCATAGACTCCCTAAAACATGCAACTATGACCTAAAACCCATTACAAAATTGTTCTTTAGAAAAAGGAGGGTATTTGACCCACCCTGAAGCACCTACAATATTGTGCGGTATATTTTACTTCATGCTCCTCTCCAAAAAATTTGTAGTCTTCATCAAAATATAAGCAAAGTTGGGTTGCACACAACAGGCCCCCAAAACACAGATGTGACTTGTCCCAAATCACTTAGCAGTTTTTCCCGATGATATTTATTGTGATGTTGTCGTAGGCATTGTTGAATTTCTACAATATCTCTTTGATGTGCTTCTCCTCAATGAGGACTTCTTCCAATAATTCCTTTTCCACTAATCTTGTTATATTCTTCAGTGTTGTCTCTTCTCATTGTCGAAGTTTTTGAAGATTCCCATATACTTCCTAAGATAGTTGGAGAGCCTCATTATGCCATGGATGAGTTATCTCTCTCAAAAATAGCTCCTCCCTTCTTAGATCTTCTATCTGTATCTAGAGGACCTTTCCTTGACTAATCTTAGCAAGATTTTGCGAGACTGACAAAGTCTTCATAGTTTCCCAAATTTCCTCCAAATATTGTTTCTTTTTTTTAATATCTTCTTTTATTTTCTATAAATTTGGATCCTCTTGTACCGAAGTCCAAATATACAAAGTGTCTTCCACCAACTTTCCAAATTTTGTAACTATCGTGGAGATACTGACCACTACAGTCTTCAAATCAATTTACCTTTTCTCTCGTATTTATGGTGGCATGGTTGGTTGAACATTCTTCTCCAGCTCCACAATATTTATTTTATATTTAAACTGTACATCTATGATCTTCTTCTTCGATTCCTTGACCGCAAGGTCAAGTTTTGTGACCTTGTCTTCAACTAATTCCTCCTCGCAGACATCCATGTCCAGAACTTCTCGGCATGTGGCTTCGACCACCTCCTTTAACTTCTTCTAATGTTGATTTTCTTGCTCCTTCTCCTTGATGGCCTGGTTGAGTCATTTCTTCAATGAAACTCACTCTTGTTCCACCTTAGTATTCAATTTTCAGGTGAGTTGTTCTCACTTCTTCAGCTTCTCTGTGATTCCTTGGTGCAGCTCATGCAATGTGTGAATTTGAAGTGTTGTGATGTTCATGTTTAAAAAGTCCCATCCTTTTGCATGTTTCCTTAATTTGGTGGATTTTAATTTTAGAGCTCCGAAAGGTATCTGAATTATGCGCACCCCAAATGTTGGCTCTATTAGTCTTTCTTGTCAAAGCCCTTCCCTTATTTGCACTAGTTTCCTAGTTCTCTATGCCAATATTTTTAACTCCAAGATACACTCCTTGAAACCTAATTGGAGTGTTTTTTAGTGATCATATATCTTGTTCCATGACTCTACTATCACCTCTTTAATTTTATGCCCGATCTCATCTAGGTCCCCATCAGTAAGGAGCAAGGGCAGTACATCGTTTGACTCCAAAAATTGTGAATGTACTCCTTAAAAGTTGTGATCACCACCCTAGAAAATATAGTAAGGGAATTCTTCAATCTAAAAGGCATCAATGTGTATTGATATGAGCCCCATTATGTAGAAAATGTGGTGTCATGTCGATCTTTCGGTGAAGTCCTAATGTGATGACACCCTGAGAATTCATCTGTAAATGAGTAAACTTCCTCTCCTCCTACATTGTCCAACTCTTCATTTGTGAAATGGGTAGGGAAGGGATCATGTAGACATGCATCATTCAACTTCCTTAGATCAAAATAGATCCTAATCTCTCCTTTAGTCTTCTTTTCTTGCACCACCATAGGACTTACTCAATTTTATTCTTTGACAAGTTCAATAATACTTGTTGTTATCATCTTATAAAGTTCCACTTTACTTTCTCCTTATAATTCAGGTTCAATTTATAAATTCTTTGTTTAATTGGCTTCGCATGAGGCTTCAAAGGAATCTTCAAGATTACTAGGTCTCCTAGCATACCCTTCATTTCTGAAAACTTGGTGGGAAACACTTCTTGATATTCATGAAGTAACTATGTAACTTTACTGATTGTTTATTCATCCCAGTGATCTCTTATAGTTGCAAACTTGGGATCCTCCTTTGATCCTATGTTTACCTTCATAGTCTTTAGTCGCTTTGTTATGTCTGTTATCTATATCTCATGTCTAATGATTTGGTGGTATCCTTCTAACTCTTCTATTTCAATGTTGTGGGGATATTATTCTTCTCCATCTAAAATAATACTATAGAATTCTAGTACATGTTCCATCTGCACACCCTAATCAAGTTGCTACCATGTCACTGTAATGTTCCAAATTTTTCCGACAATAATTTGGAACATTAATTTCTAATAATTTTACTTAGGAGGAGAATAAATGGGTAAGGAGGTCCATGCATAGTGATAATCTAAATAAAATCCCTCATAGTATGAAAGGGGGTCATCATTGGAGCTAGTTTTCACATCCTCATGTGTGAACAGGGTTATTTGCAAGTGGATAAGGTCAAGTTTGACCAAGTCAACAGTGTTGGGCCAAGAGGTGGAGCACACTTAGAGAAGCAGCGCAGTATGAATGAGGAAAGTGTTATTTGGTGGAGGAAACCCTAAAAGGAGTGGGACCCATGGAGAGGGGCTTTCAATTTTTTTAAAGGAGGACAAGGCAACCATTGTTTCTCATGCTTATTTTTATTCATCTCAATTTTCCATTAGACAATTGTGCATTATTTGCTGCTTAGAAAGAATTGCCAGAGGAATTCCTATTTAAGATTACTTGTCCTTCTTAAGAGATCTCTTGAGAGATTTTTCTTCATTTTCTTCACATCCAGGCTTGAGGCCAAGCATCCTCCATCAAGACAACGTTATTTCTACAGCATATTAATGTTGTGTTGATGGGTGTTGTCGTGGGGTTCACTACACCACCTTCATCAGATATTTTAATAGGAGGAGTCCCCCTTTCCTTTGGGATATTAGTTTGGAGGCATCCCGAAGCTTATTGCAGACTTTGTCATTAAGGCCAACTCATTCCATAGCCCTACAATGCAGTTCCATCCAGTGAATGCATTATTTTGAGAGGAGCATTTGCATTGGGGCTCTTGCAGAGTATTGGAGGGTGAGATCTTTGGTGAAGGGATCAGCATTTCATCCTAAAGATCCATTGGAGGAGATGTATTCATTTTGGGCATCATCTATAGCTTCTCCATCCAGTTCTGTTTTTGAGTTGCTGTAGCTACCCAGCAACTCCAGCATTTTGCAGATTTTGTATTTTAGAGTCAATCCTTCCAGGATTGATAGGAGGTAGTCTTTAGGATTGTAGATCCTCTCTCCTGATGTTGTTTTAGGCCATACATTGATATATTTATGTATTTGACATATGTAGCATGTAGTTGCTCTATAAAATTGCACAGTCATAGCTTGAGTTCACTTGTATAGTAGTGTTTTCATCATGATTTATGTATTTTTTCTTTGAATTGAGCATTGCTCATCTTGAGTATCATTTTCCTCAAGATATTGTATTCTATTGTTTCTGCTATTATTTAATAAGAAAGCTATGGATTTTTCTAAAGTTTTTATGAGTTGAGTGTTGTTGCTGCACCATTATTGTGCTTGCTTATTGCTGGAGCTCCAACTTTAGAATATCTTAAGATATTCTTATTGTTGTAGAAATTTCCTAAAAAAGGAATATTACAGTAACCGAGATGAAATCTTCAAATTATCATGCATCTAATTGGAATATTAAATTTTTATTTTTCTTCTTAGTTAGAAGAATAAGTGGGTAGGAAGACCCATAAATCTTCTTAGCAGGAATAAAACCACTCCAAATGTGAATGGAGGGAATCAAAAGAGCTGGATAAAGCTCCCCTATGTGTGAAAAAGGGATGAAGCATGTGGACTCGATAAAATTTGACCAAATCAACAACACTGGTATGGATGGAGTGGACATTCAATGAGGGACAATGAAATTTTGGAGGGAGATGCTTTGCATGGAAGTAGTGCCTTTAATGAGTGGGGCGAAAGGTGAGGAAAAGCATCACTTATATAAGGAAGAGGATGGTAGCCATTGAGCATATGATTGGATTATTATTTTCTTGATGGTATTTTTAGACTTGTTGCTCTCTTCATCTATTTAGCAAAGATTTTAGTTTTGTTTAGCACAAGGTGTTCCCGAGCGGGAATCACACCTCTTTCCTTAAGGAGCCTCTAGGAAGAGTATTGAACTACATTTCCACATTCTGGTATTTTTTCAAGCTACAAATTTCTTTTACATCACAAATTCTATTTAGATATGTGATGAGTTGCAAGGTGCAGCAATGGAGGGTTTCAATGGGCCATTTCTGAGCTTGTCTTCAGTGGAGGAAGGCTTATTTCCATTGGGAGATCAATAAGGAAGGTATCTGTGCTTCATGACATATTTTTTCATTAGCCCAAGGTGATATCATCCCCTACAGTCCAATTCTAGTCCATGACTACATTATTTTAGTGAGTTGTTGCAGTGGGCAACCCAAAAAGGGCCGAAAGTCCAAAGTTAAAATTTGGCCAAAAAATTTCTAGGTTTTTGTAGGTTGTTTGAGTAGAATTTGTGGTTAAAATATTGGATTATTTTGAGCACTCTAATAGTCTTCCGCACATGGTTCTTATCCTCAATATCAAGAGTTTCCAACAATAGCAACAGTAGTAGCACAAAATTTCCGGTGCTTGGTTTCTTTAGTGTATTTCAACCATCTTGTGGCTTGAGTGCATTCCTTTTTGAGCATTGTGTACATTCATATTTTTTTTTTTTTATAATGATATGACTCAGTTTTTTTTCTCATATTTATAATGTCTTGATGTAAATTTCAGTTGTAGCATATTTCCGGCATTTTCCAGATTTTAGTGCTATATTCTTGTTTTTCTTTATTTGGAATGCTGCATATGTTCTATATTCCTGTATTTTCCATTTTTGAATATTACAGTGGTATTAGAGCATAATCTTGGCTCAGCCTGTGAATACGTTGCATCTATGTTATCAGAAGAAGAAGAAGCTTGTCACAGAAAAGAGAAGGCCTACAGAAGAGACAAAGGAAAGTCTCCATTAATTAGAGAAATGGAGGGAAAGAAGTTTTCAGAACTTCTTCTCCAAACTATGCATGATCTTAATAGAGAAATAAGGGGAATGAGTAGGGAAAGATATGAAGATCCCTTAAGAATATTTACACATGAAGAAATCTTTGTTTCTTCATATTATGGGTGTGAGCATTTAGCCACACAATCAGATCTACATAACTCTACCATGCCTATGTTCATAGTAAGAGATATGGAGGAAGGAGATGTACCAAAGGAGCAGACTTTGGGTGACTATCTTCAAGAGTATGAATCTCAATCTCAGAGGTTCAAATATCATCTAAAATTCCAAGGGTTTTGCAATATCAAGGAGGATAGAAGGCCTAGAAATCATAATAGAATCAAGAGGTGCAAGAAACATGCTTTGGGTAGATTATTTCTATCTACTTTTGATGGGTCAACTAAATGTATATCTAGGGCTTGGGTGAAGGAGCTAGACACCTATTTGTAGTAGCATCAAGTTTCAGAAGATGAATCCATTAGAGTATTAATGTTGCATCTTGAAGGTAAGGCTTATGCCCGGTGGTTTTATGAAACTTCTTCCTTGAATCATGTAAATGTATCTGTTAGTCATTAGTAAATTTTTTCTATTTTGTATATGAAAAAATACTTATCCTAGATTTCTAAAAACAAAATTCATGAATATTGTGAGTTTTAGAAATCTCACTGCCTTCATTATTTTTAGAGAAAATTTTTCACTATGTTACCCTTTTGCCATTTCATGATCACCTTATAACTCCTACAGACTCCAAATGGCTTGTGCCTTTCATTTCCATCTTTTTTCCTACCCATAATCTCATTACTCTTCTTGTCCCTTGCCTATGACTCCATTTTCCATCTAGGTTTTTCCTATAAGCTTAACTCATTCCCATGATTCCCCAAAATTCCTCAAGCATTGATGGTCTCAAAACTATCTTTGTAGGCTCTTTAGATAAATCAAGTACATTAGATTTTGAATCTTCATTACACCACTTGATCAATACTCTATTTTTCACTTAAATATTCCAAGCCAATTTTCAATCAAAGAGAGGTCAAAGAAACCCCCACTAGGTAAATTAGGGTTTCATGTGTTCCAAGGTCATCATTTCCAAAGAAGACTATCATTCAGTTTAAGAGTCTGCATATGACGTAATGGATAATCTTGTCATTTTTTCAAAAGCATTAAGATTTCATATCAGCAAGCACAAATCCATACCAACTCATAAACATCACGCCTCCATCATTTTCCAAGGATTCTTTCCAAAGGACAAATCATTTGCCACAAAAGGGCCAGTTTTTCTTCAAACTATGCTTCTGACCAAACAGAGATGAATTTGACAAAATTGAGAGACTATTTTGTCCATCACAGGTCCAAGAAGAAAAAAATCCTTCATTTTTTACACAGGTATCATGGTTTGGGAGCAATGTTAAAGATACAGGTGTCACGGGAGAATTGCTGCACTACTGGAGTGGCCTTGGGAAAATCCAATTTTCTCATAGCTGGAGTATCCAAATGACTTTCTTGATGAATCAAATGACAACTATACTTGAAGAGATTTCCAATGCACTATCATGAGCTTAATTTGGAGTTGAGGAAGGCATCCAAAAGTGGTCTTCACCAACACTCTCCATTTCTGCACCATCATTTAGCACTTTTTGACCAGTCTTGGGAGAATCACTTTTTGACATGTCAACGCAACTCCAATCAGAGAAAAAAAGGTATATTTAGAAATTATACTGAAAGATATTTCCAATGAGTTATCATGAGCTCAATTTGGAGTTAAGGAGGGCCTCCAAAAGTTGCCTGCACCAGCACTCTGCATTTTTGCACCATCACTCAACACTTTTTTACCAGTCTTGGGAGAATCAACTTTTGACAGGGAAACTAAACTCACATAAGATATAAAAGGGTATATTTGGAAATTAAAAAACATAGGCTTTCCAAAAAGCTATCATGAGCCCAATTTTTACATCAGGAAGGCCTCCACATTCCCTCTGCAAAAGGTGATATGCACAGGGAGTTCAGGCACTGCGCTTATGGCAGAGAGAGGCCTGACTGGCCCAGATATTGCCCGACCCTGCGCTTAGAGAAAAAAAATAGATGAGAACTTGCCAGATGCTGCACTTAGAGAGCCTGACTAGCCTATAATGCCCATTTTTGCGCCTAAGAGGACCCGACACCTGACAGCTCGTGTAGAGCGCTGCACCTAGAGTAGAAAACCTCTCCCACTTGCAAAAAATTTCCAGAAACACAAGGGGACACATTCAAGCGACATCTACGAACCTGAAAACAAGTTAACATTGCTAGGTGCATGTTTCCTTATCTTACAAGCGGTTTTTTTGATTTAATGATTAAGGGAAAGTGATCAAACCCTAATTCCTACAAACCCTAGGTCTTCATGGACAAAAACCCTCCGTTTTGACTTCCAAACCAACAATTATCATTCAAGGAGAGTATGAGTTAGGGTAGTTAAAAATCAGTTCAAGTTAAGCCCTCCTCCAAGCCCAAAGCAAACAAGTCATAAAATCACCTCTAACCCACTCATTTGCAGGATATTCCCTCACCATAATTTCATTTCACTCCTCCTACAAAGTTTTATAAGTAGACCTAGGGTTATCTAAGGGCAACACTAGTCACCATATCAGATGAAGAAGGAAGCGGTAGTGAACAAGCAATTGAAAATGAAGGTGAGACTAAAAATTAATCAAACCAAAGTGAAGATGAGGGTGATGATGAGTTGAGCCAAAAATAAGCAAGCAACATGGAAACAGGGGAGGATGATGACAATAAAGAAAATCAAGAGGCTGGTAGCCAAAATGAAGGTCACAACAGTGATTAAAAAAGCAGCTATAATGAGGAACAAAGTGAAGGTGCACAAATCAGTGAAGAGTCTAGTAGTGAAACTAATGTTGAAGGTAAAGATTTGAAAATGAATTAGGGTGATGAAGAGGAAAACATGAGGAAAAATGATGACAACCTTAAGGAGGACAGCAAAATGAGCCAAATTGAACTTTTTCCCTTGGCATACCATAGAGGAGAAAGACATATATTTGTTGCCTCTAAAAGGAAAGGGGCCATGACTTCTAACCCTATTAGGCCAGAGGAAAAAATAAAAGATAAAGGCAAGGGTAAAAGCAAAGACAAAGGCAAAAGGGAACCTTAACCTCCAAAAGAAGATGACCAAGCACTATGCTTTGCAAAATCAAATTGCAAAGACTAAACTCAAGAGAGCCCTTGCCAAGCTGCAGGCACTCAAAGTGGCAAAATACCAATTAAACCTTAGAATATTGCCTCAATTTTTTCTACAGGCTTCTCAATCCCCATGAGGAATGTGTCCACCAATTTTGGGAGAATTTTGACAATTTTTGGTTTTTGCAAAATTTGAGGCCTATAAGTGCAACACCCCTGGTGCTATGCTTTTTCCTCATACATCCTAGGAGGGATAAATTTTCATTTTTTGAATCCTCATGCCTAGTACAGTATTCTCACCAAATTTCAGATCATTTTGAGCATTTTTTACCCCTAAAAAGGCCAAAACCCACCTCATTTTTTACCTTTCTGCCTCATTTTCAAGCTTGGTGCTGCGGTCAGAGTAGTTTGGGGAATTTGGAGCTTTGGTTAGGTTATAGGAGTTCAGTCAGGAAAAAAAAAAGGTTATATTTCGAAATTAGACTTAGCAATATTTCCAATGGGACATCACTGAGAAAATTCAGACATCAGGAACGTCACCAAAACTTCGCTGCAAGTGGACCCATTTTCTATCTCTGTTGACACTCCGCTCAGAGCAGTTTGGGGAATTTTCCTTTTTGGATAGGTTATAGGAGACCAATAATAAAACCGAATAACTATTTGGAAATTAGACTTAACAGTATTTCCAACAGGCCATCACGGAGTAAAATCTGACATCGGGAAGGTCACCAGAACTTAGTTGCAAGTGGACCCATTTTTTTCTTGTGTTGGCGCTACGCTCAAAGAATTTTGGTGAATCTGAATTTTTTGATAGGTTACAGGGGCTCAATCAGAAAAAAAAAGGTATATTAGGAAATTTTACTCATCAGGCTTTCCAACAGGCCATCACGAAGCAAAATCCAACATTGGGAATGTCACCAAAACTTGGCTGCAAGTGGACCCATTTTCTACCTGTGAAGGTGATCCGCTTATAGACTTCACTGTGTATATTTGGCCAAAAGTCAAAAAAACACACTCATTTATTGCAAAATGATATTTTCATATTTTTTGAGGCAAATCACTCTAAAATTAGGTGCTAGGAGTTATTTTGGCATTTGTTTCTTGGGATATTTTGTGGCTTGGGCCTTGCATGGTCTCTTGGGCATTAATGACATTTATGAGTGATTTTGACATTTTCCAACCCTATATAGGGTTTTTTCCCTCATTTTCTAAATAAATAGAGAATGAGGGCTTCATTGTAAAATGTTGGCATTTGATGAGTTTTGAGACCAATACATGGTTTTCTTGAGTTTGAAAAATAATTTGGTCTTATGGATTTTGTGAATGGTCTTCTTCTATTGATGATGAAGGAGGATAGCTTGCAGGATCCCTGAGCATGATTAATGGTGATGTGTCTATGTTAAGTTCTTGTTTCCTTATGTATCATTTTGCTACATCATTCTATGTTTCAGTAGAACAGAAAATTATAGGCTAATAAATGTTGTTTGAGGCACCTTAGTCCTTCCAGTTTTATATTGTCTTTATGTTTTCCTCTGCTAGGTTAGTTTAAGTAATTATTAGTTTCTTCGTAGACCTACCTATTATTTTTTATTCCATGAATGGTTCAATATAGTAGTTTTAAAATATGTTTTATGGTTAGCCTTGCTTATTTGATGCTATTTAAACTCTGTTTTGGAATCTCTCTTTAAGGTACTACTTGTTAGGTTTTAGCCAAAGAGGCCATGCTTTAATCATGCCCTTTGTCCATGTTGGAGAAGTTGCCTTAAAGTTATTTGTGGCTTGATCATAGATGCTTAGGATTTCCCTGTTCTTTGATTAATGTTATATTTTATCTTGTATGTTTTCTAACCTTGAAGGTGAAATCACTAGAAGTTAGATAATTTTCTTGCTTTTTATGGTTCACTGAATTGTTCATCTTGAATGTTTGTTTTATTAAGTATACTCAAAAAGCTATTGTTTTTCCCTGTCTTATGATTATGTCCTTAGGTTGATTAGTATTCGAGACCATCTTGTTTAAAAAGTACTTTTTTAAGGATTCTTCACTGCCCTTACACACCTACTATGCTCACATACTTTATGTTCATTTCACTTCACACATGTCTTAAAGATTCATTTTAACATGGTATTTTTTCCCTGTTATGCATCCTATTTCATTGTTGAGATATCCATGACTTTCATAGACTCCATAGCCCAATGATTTGAAGCCCTCTCACTCCACCTATTCTACTTGATCATCTTACCCAACCAAAAGAAACAACAAACCCTACACTTAACAACTAGCCTAAAATCAAACCCTAAAAGAAAACAAGTTCACATCCTTTGCATAAAATAGAGAGAGCCCTCTCTAATTCCAAGAAGGCTAGGCCCTAGGACTCCAAAGACTGGTCTGATGTTACCCTGTTCATTTGGTCTACCAATCTACTAAATCACGGGAACCTAACATAATGGCGATCACAGTGGGACCTTTTGAATAAATAACATCTTAGACATCCTTAAGACCTCAGAAAACCCACAAACATCCTTATATTGGTATTTAGTTGTTGATGGTGAAAAAAAAGTATATCCTTAAAAAAATTAAACGTCATCCACCTGGTGACTCCACTGGTCTTCAGTAGCCCTGTTGACCCCACTAGTTCTTATATACTCCCCTGGGAATGCATTAAGCAATCCCAATCATGCTGATGGTGGACAAAAAAGTTGAAATATTCCACTTGGTGACTCCAGAACTCTTAAAATACCTAAAGACTCCACTGGTGGAGAAATATATACTGGTTGAAAAGATACATTGACCCCTTTCTGATTTGCAAACATGAATCCAAGAATACAATGAAGATATGCCCCAATGAGTAGAGATCATATCCCTGGATTCCCACACAAAATGCCTCAGATAAATTGGTTAAAAAACCTACCTATGTTTCAAGATGAAAAATTTGATTATCGTTCGTTACATCTCATCAAATTTCATATACATGTATGGAGGTTAAAAATTGAATGGCATGAGGACTGCCTCATGAAATTTTTTATGGAAACATTACAGGGTAAGGCAAGGGAATGGTATGAAGGTCTGAAACCAAGTAGTTTGTTTTCCTTAAAATACCTCCACAAGGTGTTTTATGATCATTATAACAAATATTGTCCATCTTTATCATTAGCTGAAAATTGTTGTGATCATTGTGAGGACTTCATACAATACCTTGTAAACATTGATGAAGATTTAGGGAGCTAGCATCCTAAAGATCTATTAGAATAACTCCATACATTTCATACTCAAGATAACTATTATGACAGCCAAGAAGAGTTGGTTGAGGATGAAATCCATCAAGAAGTAGGAGAAAGTCCACAGGCTCTCTCTGAAGACAGAAGTGATGATTCACTATCTCCTCTAAGTGGCGCTCAACAAAACATTCAGCCTCAAAATCAACCTTCACAAGAGAAAGAGAACTGTTGTACTTCTATCCAAAGAAAGAGAAAAAAGCATCCTCTTTTGACTGAAGAGGAACTAAATCAGATGCTAAATATGAAGACAACCTCTAAACCTTCATGTGAACAAAAAATCTATGTTCCTTCTCCTACTAATCCCATCTACCATAAATCAGTAAGTGAACTTGTATATCAATTCAAAGAAAAACCATCTGATAATCCAATATTCTTGATTGGTAACACTACTTGTTTTGATGATTTTCCAAAATTTGATCAGTTTGATGATGATGTCCTCCAAACATAAGCTAACCTTCCAAAGTCATCAGCAGTTATTTTATGGAAGGAAGATCTATTTCATCGAATTGGAAACAATAGTCAGCCAATACATACAATCTATGACACTAATTAGGAAAGCCTTGAAAATTTAGAATTTGGGGAAGACGATGAACTTCTTGAGCAAGTTGTTAATGAGAAGCCTTTTCCTGAGATGGTTAAGGAAATCATTGATGACATGGAATCTTCCTTAGCTCCAAATTTTTCAGCCACAAAATTCCCTTAAATTTTAGATTGCATATGAAGGCTTAGGAATGGATAATCATAGGAGAGGTGTTATACTACCTCCTCAAGAATATTTTTTTCCAAAAAATACTCTTGCTCGTCAACATGATGGCCTCCCCATAGAATTCATCCCACTCAATCAGAATATATCAAATGTGCTAGAGGACAACATTTCAATCTATGATGAGTCTACTAGTTCATATGATCATGAGGAAGAGGAAGAGTTTCTTTCCCAAAAGAGTCTTAAGCTCAACCAAGTGGAGGAAGAAGCAGTCCTGGACCAAGCTTACTTTCCAAATCTTCACATTCAGGTATTGTTTCAAGATCCCTTTGCTGATTTGTTAGAGACATTTGAAGAGGGAGTAAAACATGTCAAGAGAGGTTTGATGCAGAATTACAAGAACATTTTAGGCACTACTGTTCAAACACAAGTGAGGTGGGAGTGGCCTTTTGGTTTTTTCAAAACCCTTAAAGAGCTGAACCAAGATCCCTCATGGGATCATCTGCTTGATTGGTTTTATTGGAAAAGAGAGTTCACTAGCTGAATTTATATAATGTATAGGTTAGATTAGGATAGATAGGCATGCAAATAAGCTCAACACTATGAGCATATTTATGGTTTTTATTTTTAGAATACTAATCTTGAAAACATAAAAAACAAGGAAAAGATGAAAAAGAGGGTAGATTTGAAAAAGAGGTACAACTCCATATCCAAAAAAAAAAGTACTACTGAAAGTGTGCAAGCCTAAATGCCACTACTTGTTCCAAAAGAGTCTTGTTCAATCATCTAGCTTAATCATGGTTGAACATGTTTTCAATTTATTTATGATAGGTTAGTGAAAGAGAACTTGTCAAAGCATATAAACTTGACTTGTCAGTAGGAATAGATTAGGAAGAAAAGATACTGGTTCTCCATGCTCAAATCTGAACCAAAGAGAAAGATGGGGAGTATTAACAAATGATCAATCACAACCCTCATGATTTCTAGTTTTTTTTATACAAAAATAATTTTTTTGTGCATCTTGTTCCAATGCCACAACCCATGGTGAATCAGATTGCTTAATCCTAGTTCAAACCATGTTTTCAATTTCATGTCAATAGCTTAGAGAATGAAGTCTTTCATATAGCTTAATCTTGACAATCAGTTAGTCTAGGTAGAGAATAAAAAGATTTCACTAGCATAATCTGAACTCTTGGAAGTGATAAAGGTAGAAGTAGATAGTTTTTTTTTTCTTTCAAAATAAAATAATGTCAAGGGTTTTCCAGTTCAAGTGCACCCAAGGAAGAAAAAATGTTAGGCAAGTAGGATGGGTAGGTAGAGATGAAGTTTAAGTAGTCATGTTTTTCAGGTTCTTGAGATCATAACTTCAAAATAAACATCAGCAAATGAAAGAAGAAAAATATGCCCAATAGATGAGGCACTGATCTTCATAAACCTAGATATCTGAAGTTCCGGACACCTCCTGAAAAGGAGTTTCCCTCCCCAAGTGGAGCCATTGTTAGTCATCAGTAATTTTTTTCTATTTTGTAGATGAGTAAATACTTATCCTAGATTTCTAAAAAAAAAATCATGAATATTGTGAGTTTTATAAATCTCACTGCCTTCATTATCCTTAGAGAAAATTTTTCACTATCCTACCCTTTTTCCATTTCATGATCGCCTTGTAACTCCTACAGACTCCAAATGGATTGTGCCTCCCATTTCCATCCTTTTTCCTACCCATAATCTCATTACTCTACTTTTCCCTTGCCTATGACTCCATTGTCCATCTAGGGTTTTCCTATAAGCCTAACTCCTTCCCATGATTCCCCAAAATTCCTCAAGCATTGATGGTCTCAAAACTATCTTTGTAGGCTCTTTAGATAAATCAAGTACATTAGATTTCAAATCTTCATTACACCACTCGATCAATACTCTATTTTTCACTTAGATATTCCAAGCCAATTTTCAGTCAAAGAGAGGTCAAAGAACCCCCCACTAGTTCAATTAGGGTTTCATGTGTTCCAAGGTCATGATTTCCAAAGAAGACTATCATTCAGTTTCATAGTTTGAATAGGAGGTAATGGAAAAGATTGCCACTTTTTTAGAAGTGTTAATAGGTAATATAAGCAAGAATAAAGCCATACCAACTCATAAACATCATGCCTCCATCATTTTCCAAGGATTCTTTCCAAAGGACAAATCATTTGCCACACCTAGGGCCAGTTTTTCTTTAAAATATGTTTCTGACCACAAAAAGATGAATTTGACAAAAATGAGAGAGGTTTTTGTCCATCATAGGTCCAATAACAAAAACCTCCTTCAGTTTTTACACAGGCATCATGGTTTGGAAGCAATGTCAAAGATATAGGTGTCACGAGAGAATTGCTGCACTACTTGAGTGACCTTTGGAAAATCATATTTCCTCATAGTTGTAGTGTCCAAATTACTTTATTAATGAATCCAATGACAAATATACTTGATACTCTTTCCAATGAGATATCATGAGCTCAATTTGGAGTTGATGAAGGCATCCAAAAGTGGTCTGCAGTAGCACTTTGCATTTCTGCACCATCATTCAGCACTTTTTGTCCAGTCTTGGGAGAATCAAATTTTGACAGGTCAAATCAACTCCAATCAGAGAAACAAAGGTATATTTAGAATGTATACTGGAAGTGATTTACAATGAGCTATTATGAGCTCAATTTGGAGTTAAGGAAGGCGTCCAAACATTGTCTTCACCAGCACTCTACATTTCTGCACCATCACTCAACACTTTTTAAAAGAGAATCAACTTTTGATAAGGAAAATCAACTCCAATCAGAGAGAAAAGGGTATATTTGGAAATCAGATAGGATAATATTTCCAAAAATATATCCTGAGCCCAATTTGGACATAGGGAAGGCTTTTAAACTCCCTTTTCCAAAGGTGCTACGTGTAGGGATTTCAGGCGCTACGCTTAGAGAGCCCGACTTGCCCAGAACCTGCCTGACGCTACGCTTAGAGAGCCCAATTGGCCCAGAATGCCTGGTACTATGCTTAAGAGGACCCGACACCCGACATCTCATGTAGAGCACTGCGCCTAGATCATAAATCCTCTCCCACCTGCAAAAAATTGCCAAAAACACAAGCGGACTCCTTCAAGCTACATCTAAGGACCTGCAAACAAGTTAACATTGGTAGGTGCATGTTACCTTATCTTCCAAGTGATTTTTGTGATTTAATGATTAATGGAAAGTGATCAAACCCTAATTCCTACAAACCATTGGTCTTCATGGAAAAAAACCCTCTGTTTTGACTTCCAAACCAACAATTATCAGTCAAGGAGAGTATGAGTTAGGGTAATTAAAAATCAGTTCAAGTTATGCCCTCCTCCAAGCCCAAAGCAAACCAGTCATAAAACCACCTCCATACCACTCATTTGTAGGATTTTCCCTCACCATCATTTCATTTCACTCCTCCTACCAAGTTTTATAAGAAAGCCTAGGGTTGTCTAAGGGTAGCACTAGTCACCATATCAGATGAAGAAGGAAGTGGCAGTGAACAAGCAAGTGAAAATGAAGGTAAGAGTAAAAATAAATCAAACCAAAGTGAAGATGAGGGTGATGATGAGTTGAGCCAACAAGAAGCAAGAAACATGGAAACAAGGGAGGATGATGACAGTAAAGAAAATCAAGAGGCTGGCAGCCAAAATGAAGGTCACAACAGTGATGAAACATGCAGCTATAATGAGGAACAAAGTGAAGGTGAAAAAAATAGTGAAGAGGCCAGTAGTGAAAATAATTTTTAAGGTAAAGTGGTAAGTAGGAGTCAGGGTGATGAAGAGGAAAACGTGAAGACAAATGATGGCAACCATAAGGAGGACACCAAAATTAGCCAAATTGAAGCTTTTCCCTTGGCATACCATAGAGGAGAAAGACATATGTTTGTTGCCTCTAAAAGGAAAGCGGCCATGACTTCTAACCCTATTAGTACAAAGGAAAAAGGCAAAGATAAAGGCAAGGGTAAAAGCAAAGACAAAGGCAAAGATGAACCTTAACCTCCAAAAGAAGATGACCAAGCACTATGCATTGCAAAATCAAATTGCAAAGACTAAATTAAAGAGAGCCCTTGCCAAGATATAGGCACTCAAAGATGAAAAATACCAAGTAAACCTTGGAATTTTGCTTGAATATTTTCTACAAGCTTCTCAAACCCCATGAGGAACGTGTCCACCAAATTTGGGAGAATTTTGACAATTTTTGGTTTTTGCAAAATTTGGGGCCTATAAGCGCAGCACCCCTGGAGCTATTATTTTTCCTCAGACATCCTCAAAGGAAGAAATTTTCATTTTTGGAATCCTAGTGCCTAGTACAGTACGTTCACCAAATTTTAGAATATTTGGTGCATTTTTAACCCCTCAAAACACCAAAAACCACCTCATTTTTTTTACCTTTCTGCCTCATTTTTAGGCTTGGCACTGCGCTCAGAGAAGTTTGGAGAATTTTTATTTTTTTCATAGGTTACAGAAGATCAATAATTAAAACAAAGGGTGATTTTGAAATTATACTCAAAAAGCTTTCCAACCGGCCATCACTGAGCAAATTCTGACATCGGGAAGTCACCAAAACTTGGCTGCAAGTGGACCCATTTTCTGCCTGTGTTGGCGCTGTGCTTAGAAAATTTTGGGGAATTTTCCTTTTTGGAAATTTTTAGGAGATAAATCAGAAAAAAAAGATATATTTTGAAATTATACTCAGGATGCTTTCCAATGGGCCATCACGGAGCAAAATCCAACAATGAGAAGGTCACCAAAACTTATCTACAAGTGGACCCATTTTCTGCCTGTGCTGCCGTTGCGCTTAGAGAAATTTGGGGAATTTGAAATTTTTGACAGGTTGAAAGGGCTCAATTAGAACAAAAAAGGTATATTTGGAAATTAGACTCATTTTTCTTTCCAACGGGCCATCACAAAGAAAAATCCAACATCAGAAAGGTCACCAAAACTTGGCTGCAAGTGGAACCATTTTCTACTTGTGAAGGTGTTGCGCTTATAGACTTCACTATGTGTTTTTGGCCAAAAGTCAACAAAACACACTAATTTATTGCAAAATGATATTTTCATGTTTTTTTTAGGAAAACCACTCTAAAATTAGGTGCTAGGAGTTATTTTGGCATTTATTTCATGGGATATTTTGTGCCTTGGGCCTTGCATGGTCTCTTGGGAATTAATGACATTTATGAGTGATTTTGACATTTTCCAACCCTATCTAGGGTTTTTTCCCTCTTTTTCTAAATAAATAGAGGATGAGGACTTCATTGTAAAAGGTTGGCATTTGATGAGTTTTGAGAGCAATACATGGTTTTCTTGAGTTTGAAAAATAAATTGGTCTTGTGGAGTTTGTGAATGGTCTGCTTTGATTGATGGTGAAGGAGGATAGCTTGTAGGAGACCTGAGCATGATTAATGGTGATGTGTCTCTGTTCATTTCTTGTTTACTTATGTATCATTTTGATACATCCTTCTATGTTGCAGTAGAACATAAAAGTATAGGCTAAGAAATGTTGTGTGAGGAACCTTAGTCCTTCCTGTTTTATATTGTTTTTATGTTTCCTCTGCTGGGTTAGTTTAAGGAATATTTAGTTGCTACTTAGACCTACCTATGCTTTTTTATTCCATGATTGGTTCAGTATTGTAGTTTTAAAATATGTTTTATGGTTATCCCTACTTATTTGATGCTATTTAAACTCTGTTTTGGAATCTCTCTTTAAAGTACTACTTGTTAGGTTTTATCCAAAGAGGCCATGCTCTGACCATGCCCTTTGTCCATGTTGGAGAAGTTGCCTTAAATTTCTTTGTATATTGATCATATATGCTTAGGATTTCCCTCTTATTTGATTAAATTTATATGTTATCTTCTATTTTTTCTAACCTTGAAGGTGAAATCACTAGAAGTTAGATAAGTTTCTTTCTTTCTATGGTTCACTGAATTGTTCATCTTGAATGCTTGTTTGCTTAAGTATAATAAAAAAGCTATTGTTTTTCCTTGTCTTATGATTATGTCCTTATGTTGATCAGTATTCGAGACCATCTTGTTTAAAAAGTAATTTTTTAAGGATTCTTCACTGCCCTTACACACCTACTATGCTCACATACTTTATGTTAATTTCACTTCACACATGCCTTAAAGATCCATTTTACCATGTTATATTTTCCCTATTATGCATCTTGTTTCATTGTTGAGATATCCATGACTTTCATAGACTCCATAGCCCAATGATTTGAAGACCTCTCACTCCACCTATTCTACTTGATCATCTTACCCAACCAAAACAAACAACAAACCCTACACTTAACAATTAGCCTAAAATAAAACCCTAAAATCAAACAAGTTCACATCCTTTGCATATAATAGAGAGAGTCCTCTCTGAATCCTGGAAGGCTAGTTTCTAGGACTCCAAAGACTGGTATGATGTTACCCTGTGCATTTGGTCTACCAATTTACTAAATCATGAAACCTAACACTATCTACTTATGCAAAGTGCACTAGGAGGTTAGTGAAAATATTTGATGTAACACATTATGAAACTTCCTTGGTTAAGCTAACCAAGCCTAAAAAAACAAAACCTTTGCATGATTGGAAGGATCCATAAACCAAACTCCATTCCAGAATGCTATTGAGGAGGTTAAAAACTTGTAGAATACCTTGCTAGAGGTAAGATCCTCACTTCAGGAAGAGCTCTCTTCTCAAAAGGAATACATGGAGATCTCTTTTTAAAAAGATGATCAAAACAAAGAGCCTCTTAATGATGATGAGGTAACCTCCATTCATGATGAAGGGGAAGAGCAAGCTGGAGGTAACAACGCTGTCACATTTGGAGCAGATCTAATACCTCATGGATAGGTATATGGAGCAATTGTTCCAATGAGAGGAGTTCTTGTATCATTGCAAGAAGTTCCAAAGGATCTCATATGTGGAGATCAAGGCACAATCCATGAACAACATGTGCCATTATTGATAGATTGTGAGGCCTTGCAGATGAAAGGAGAAGGTAGGGAGGATGGCTAGCATCATATGCTTAGGATCACACACCCCTACCTATTTCAAAAGGTTGATGCACAAAAGAGGTAGAATGATTTGTGTAGTGAGAGTAAGGAGAAAGAAATCCACTGATATATGCAGTCTACTCTTGACATTGATGTCTCATTACATGGAGGTGTTTCACCTAGGAGACCACCAGATCAGGAGATTATGAGAGATGCATCACATCTGGTTGCACCACTCATAGATTCCAGAGAGGTGAGAACCTTGGGAGGACTTGACACAGTGCAAAGTGTCTAGGGTAGACTCAAGGAGGAGGGAGACATTCTCCCAATACAAGTATTACCCACTCTCACCAAACATCTTATACTGAGAGAAGATGTTTCAAGGATGGATGGCACCATCATGGTGAAAGGAGACCACTCCATGACTTTGGAGAATCAGAAGATACTTCCACATAGGAAGGAATCTTCCATATTTGGCAGAATATGGTGGCCACACATGCTTACATTGACCAAACTCAGAAATGTTTTGATGGGTGATAGCTTTTCAAGGAAGGCTAGCCTCCAAAAACTTCCACCTTCTCTACAGCATGAGTAGCTACAGGAGGAGTAGTAGAGGCAAGATTACAACATCCTAGTGTATGACTTTGGCATGGGAGATGTCAAAGAAGAGAACATCAACATGACAGATGCTTCACATGATAGATCAACAACGCTGTCATTATTGAGTATTGACCCTTATTGGAGATCCCAACTACTAGTGGAATACACTAAGGATCTCTTTTCATGCAGAGTGCTTGATGGACATTTAATAGATGGGAGATATCTAGTAGTAGATGGGGTCATCTATTATCATAGTAGAGTATTCTTGACTAGAGCCTCTAAGATCAAGGAGAAACTACTAGATGTAGCATATGAGGATTTTCTCTCCAAACCTACTGGTTGTATAAAATCATATTGTACTATCCTGGAGGGATTCATTTGGGAAGAATTCAAAGAGGATATGCACCACCATATGAGGATATGCATGGATTGTTTGGAGGATGAGGAGAGACATAAATCTTTGATAGAGTTATCACAACCACTTGCTATCTCATTGGGAGTGAGAGTAGGCCCATGTATGAGCCACCTTAGTAGCTTGTACCAAGTACATGGTAAAGATTGTATTTATGTGCATCATGGTTAATTTACTATGTATTTTCATTTCCTTACCATTCATGTGCATGGAATTTCTCAAAAAGGGGGCACTCTTTCTTCTATACTTCATGGTCTACTTGAGGCCATAAGCAGCATTGATGATGGCCACTCCCTAGGAGATCTTGGGGAGATAATTTCTTATGCAGGGTATGCTCAATTTGCACCATACACCATACACCTTCTCCAACCTTGTGAGGAGATTGGGGCAGAAAACAAGTGGTTGGGAAACCACTCATCATGCCATATTATGATGCAGTTAGGAGTACAAATGTGTTGGTTGCACTTGAGGGACCATTTTCCTTCTCCATTACTACACATGGCAGCTAGCATGACTTTGATTGTGATCCCATATGTTGATGATGTTCTTATTATTGTTGGGGACATGATTATAGGGATGACACATTGGTTGGACATAGGCCACTACATTATAGCACGTGTTTCCTTATTAAGGGAGCCATATGATTGACTTATGTCTTTGGGAGGAGCCTCTCATATGGGAGGATTTTTTCTATGAATTACCATTGTGGAAGGTGATTCATTTTATATGGATGATAGCTTAGAGATTGGAGCTCCACATGGGAACTAAGGTTCCCTACATTTTTCAGTTATGCCCTTGCATTTGCTTAAGGACAACCAACATTTGGGAGGGGAGGATACAGAGCCCAGGTGTGCAGCGCGACAGACCCTGAATGCATAGTCAGGTCACAACATTGGGTTGTCAGGAAATTGTGCATGTTGTTGAACATAGTACCAAGCCTGTTGGGTAGACCTACATGCCCCTGTGCATAGCAAGGCAGACCCTACACGGGCTATTGGGTCTTTCGAGTGGAGAGTGCACATGTAAGAACACAGAAATTCGGTCACCTCTGTACAGAGTGTTAGGAGATGGCCCGTTGTGTAGTGCTGTGCTACAGGCATGCAGTGCCTCTTTGGAAAATATGCTGGCAGTGCCTACAGGTGCATAGCGCAACTTCAATGGAGTGCATCGCAAGATTTCCCACCCGAAAACTCTACCAAAATTTTGAAAACCCTGAAACTTCTCCACTCTTTTTGCATAGTAACCAAATGGCTTTTGAGAGGTGTTTCTCGTGTTTCTTTTTATACTTTTGAAGAATTAAAATAAAGACCCACTTTGTCTAAGGTTTAATTTTGGTTTTCTTTCACTTTCACTGATATTTCCTTTCTCTTGTGTAGGAGGTGACTTTAAACATAAAAATTTTCTTTGTGTGTGTTTTTTTAAAAAATGATTTCATTCTCACCTTGGCCACTGATATTTTAGAAGCATGATGAATCTGTCCTGTATAGCAACCTTAGCCTTTTTGTTTAATTTTATCATTACCTTCTTTTGGCCATTTCTGCTTGCTGGTGGTGTCATAAAAGCAGTGTTTTGTTCCTTACAATGGAGTTTGGCACTTTTAAACCCTCAGCAGTAGCACTTAGGCTCTATTTGATTTCTTATTTGACTTTTAGCTTCTTGCTCTCTTTTTGTGATCATTTTGTAGACTTGTGACTGTGCTTGAGGAGTTTAAGCATGCTTCGCACTGATACTCTCTACAACTTGTTATTTGCTGTAGTGAAAACTGTTGTTTTGACAAGCCATAGAGGTGACTATATGACATCGTCATTGAAAACTGTGCTTCCCATCATTAAGGAGGTTTCTCAAAATAAATATTCAATTTATGTCATGTGATGTTGTTGCATCTCTTTCTTTGTGATCTCTCGCATGGATCCCTTACTGGGAAACATCTGCTCTGCCAATTAGTTACAAAACCACTGATACTCTTCATAATTTATCCCTTGGTGCAGTGAAAGAGTGCTGCCTTGACAAACCTATAAGTCATTCCCTGACATCATTTTTTAATCTCTACTTTCTATGTCCAAGGATACCTTTCACTTTGATTTCTTGCTTCAATGAATCTTTAATTTGGCCACAATTGTGATTATGTACCACTATCTTCATGATCCTTTGCATGGGCTCTTTGCTGGGAAACACCTTACAAACAATTGGTCATGGAACCATTGATACTCTTTGTAAACTTAGTCATGTTGTTTCTGTTCTGCTGTGGATTTCATTGGTGAGTTAGGCTTCTCACTTTGCATCTATTCTGCTGATAACCATAATAAAGCATTCCTGCAGAAATGCTTTAACATGGGAAAATTGTCCGTTTGTAGACTCTATGTTTTTATCTAGGAGGTCCTTCCTTGAAGGTCTTTGACACCCTTTGGAAATTCATGAGCTCACCTTATTTTTATTTTATTTTACCTTTGAGCATATGTAAACATAGTGATTTTAGGAAACCAAAGCAATGCAGAACCTAGGAGACCTTATAATGACCTATTGGGGTATCTTTTTGGATTAGGTGTTTGGTTGAAAACTTGAATCAGGTTTTGGAGATGTAAATAGGGTTTTGACAAGTCTTTATGCATTTCCATCCAAGAAATTGAAATCTTTGATTTATCTAAAAAAAGCCTAGAAAGGGAATTTAAAATCACCATTTCTTGAGGCACTTGGTGAGTAGGGAAAAAAGGTTTAGGCTATTTGGCAAACCAAGGTGCAAAGATAGAAGGCTTAGACAAGCAGAAATAGAGTGGTAAAGTCAACAGTGGCAAACATAGTGAGAATGAGGGACATAAGTCCATGATTTTGTTTTCTGGGAGTGAGAGATTGGCCATGACTTGATAGAGTAATAGAATAGTGAAAATTTAATCCTAAGGATAATGAAGGTAGTGATATTTCTAGAACTCACGAGATTCTTGAATTTTGTTTCTAGAAATCTGGGATAAGCATTTAGTCGTCTAAATAGATAAAATTTACTGATGACTAACAGTGGCTCCACTTGGAGAGGGCAGCTCCTTTTCAGGAGGTGTCCATAATTTCATATCTCTTGGTTTATGAAGACTAGTGCCTCATCCATTGGGAAAATTTTTCTTCTTTTCTTTTGCTGCTGCTTCCCTGAAGTAGTGATTTTGATAATCTGAAAGCATGATTAACTCAACATCATATTTACCTACCCAACCTACTTTCCTAACATTTTCTCTTCCTTGGGTGCACTTGAACTGGAAAACCCATTGACATATTTTCTTTTGAAAGCAAAAACAAACTATCTACTTCTACACTTTTTTCTTCCGAGAGTTTAGACTATGCTATTGAACTCTTCTTATTCTCTACCTAGACTATTTTACTGTCAATATTAAGCAGTATGACAAACTTCATTCTCTAAGCTATTGACAAGAAATTCAAAGCATGAATTTGAACCAGGATTAGGCAATCTGATTCATCATGAGTTGTGGCATTTGAGATAAGCTACACACAAACATTATTTTCATAAGCAAACAAAACTAGAAGGTGTGAGGGCTATGTTTCATCATTTGCCAATCATCCTTTCCCTTCTCCTTGGTTTAGATTTAAGTATGTGGAACAAGTAAATTTCATTCCTAATCTATTTTCTTTTGACAAGTCAAGCTTAAATGATTTGACCAATATTCTTTCACTAACATATCAATAATAAATTTAAAACATGTTTAGCCATGATTAGGCTAGAATACTGAACAAGACATTCTTTTTGCACCAGCAGTGGCATTTAGGCTTGCACACTTTTAGTACTACTATTTTTTGGGTATGGGGTTGTACCTTCTCTTTAAATCTGCCCTATTTTTCTATTTTTTCTTTTTTTTTTTTGCTTTTTCTCTTTACGGCCTTTTATCAAAAATGGTATGTATAAGGAGTGAAGGCTTAAAGCTAGAAATCTTGAAAAAATTAGTGTTTTAGTGTCCTGCCATTGATAGGACCTCCAAATTATTCAACTCCATCCAGATCTTGTAAAAATAAAGCATTGTTTCCTCTAGTTGAACTGATAATGAATGGCCCTTTCCACAAGTTTTCAAACTTACCATTTTTACCTTTGTCTTCTCTCCTTGAGTCCCATTTCAGCACTTTATCTCCAATCTGTAAATCATTGTCCTTGGTCCTTCTATCAAATATTTTCTTCATTTTTTCTTGTAAGACCTGAGTCCTTTTGTAAACCTCCTCTCTTGTTTTCTGTAAATGGATAGTTTGGTTCAGCTTCCTTTGCATGTAATTCTCTTTTGATTGCACTTCTTGTAGTAGTTTCATCACCAAGACTCCCAAAGATGTTGGGAAAATGGCATCCATGCCATACACTAGTTGATAGGGAGACATACCGATTGATTTCTTGGTGTTTAGTCTATCAGCCCATAGTGCATGTACTATTTTTCCATGACATGCTTTTTTATTCTGTTCTAGAAGCTTCTTAATGATATTGACAAAGCTTTTATTAGAGGACTCATCTAGCCCATTACCTTGAGGGTAATATGATGTGGAATGTCCCAATGTGATTTTTATAACAAAAGTCAACCATTATTTTGGATGTTAAGGCAACATCATTGTCTGTGATGATATTTTTTGGGCAACCGAATCTAGACATGATATTGGTCTTAAGAAATTTTATAATGGCAGAATTAGTGGCGTTCCTAAAGGGGACAGCTTCTATCCACTTGGTGTAGTAATCAGCGGCAGTGAGGACCCACTTGTGTTGGGAAGATGAAGAAGGGTGGATCTCTCCAATGAAGTCTAAGCCCCATTGTTCAAAAAGAGCTTCAACAATGATGGGGTGCAAAGGTAAAGGTAAGATTTTTCTCTTGCCATAAAAAATTTAGCACTTATGGCAAGTCATGACTAGTTTGTGGGTATCAGGGAAAAGACTGGGCCAATAGTAGCCAGCTCTAAGAATTTTGTTAGCTATGGATTTCTAGTAAATATGGCCCCCACATTCTCCTTCATGCAGTTCATGCGTGATCTTTCCTGCATCATCCTCAAGCAAACACTTAAGAAATATACCAATAGGATTTTTTTAATATAAAATTCCATCTAAAATGCAGAAATTCAAAGCTTTTTGTTTCAGGAATCTTTCTTTTTTCTTTGATAAGGTAGGAGGAGCATTAAGATAAAATAGTACATAAAGAATATCAACATACCAAGATGAATTAAAAAATGTTTCTTCAACATGAGGGGTTGTGCATTCTCCTTGTTCTTCTAAAGTATCAACAAAATTCATATCCAATGGTTGGAGATTTGTTTCAGCCATAAGTTTTGCGAGCCCTTGTCCTTTAACCAATTTAGTGGGTCTGATTTCTAATTCATATTCTAAAATAATAGCAATCCACTTTCCTCTATTACCATCTGGGTCCTGATTTAAAATGTCTTTGAAAACTGTGTCAGGAACAAAAGCTATGACATGATAATGTAAGATATAAACTCTAAAATCTTTCAATGCTTTAATCAATGCAAAGGCCTACTTTTCCATGATGTTGTACTTTAGGGGAGCATCTCTAAGGGCTTTGCTAAAGAAGGATATGGGATGTTTTTCCCCCATCATTTTCTTTTGTAATAAAATAGCAGCCACGGTATGTTCAGAGGCAAATGAGAAAATATAGAAGTCTTTGGTGAAATTAGGACTTATTAAGATAGGTGTTTGGGTGAGCGCTTACTTAACTAGTTCAAAAGATTTTTTGGCTTCTAAAATCTGCTTGACTCCTATTTCCTTTTTAAGCATGGTTGTAATATTTCTCAAAAGTTCAACAAGGTTGGGGATAAATCTTCTTAAGAAGTTTATTTTCCCAATGAAAGACTGCAATTCCTTAATGTTTCTAGGATGGTTGATTTGCAATATGCCTTCAATCCTTTTGGGATCTATTTTGATTCCCTCTTCATAGATGACATGGCCTAGGAGTTCTCCTTCCTGGAGATAAAACAATGTTTTCTTGGGATTCAAAGACAGGCCATATTTCCTAAATTTTTCAAAAACCTTTCTCAAGTGGACTAAGTGTTCTTTATCAGTCGTAGAATAAACAGTGATGTCATCAAGGTAAATGACTATGAAGTAGCCTATGTCTTTTGAAAATTATATGTCCATGGCCCTTTGGAAAGTGGCTCCTGCATTTATCAACCCAAATGACATTTTAACATACATGAATGTACCCCAAAGTGTGGTGAAAGAAGTTTTGTGCTGATCACTTGGGAATACTAGCACTTGGTTGTAACTTGAAAAACCATCAAGCAATGAGATTCTCTTAGAGCCAACTACCTTTTCAAGTATGTGGTCCATTTTAGGCAAGGGATAGTTATCTTTCAAGGAGGACCTGTTTAGATTTCTAAATTCAATGAAAATTCTAATCTCCCTGGTCTTTTTCCTAACCGACACGAGGTTGGAAACCCACTCAGAGTATCTAAGGGGAACTATTATCTCGACATCATACATATTTTTAATTTCTTGTTCAACTAAAGTTAGTAAAACATGGTTTATTCTCCTTAAATTTTGTTTGAAAGGTTTCTGATTTTCCTTGAGAGGGATTTTGTGTTTAATAATGCTTGTGTCATAAGATTTTAAGTCTCGATACCCCCATGAAAACACATCTTTAAATTCCTTAAAAAGTTCAATATACTTCTGTTTTATATGAGGGGGAAGGGTCTTAGAGAGTTTAATCATTTTGGGTTCCTTTATGTTTCCTATGTTGAATTCTTCAACATCAGTCTCGGTAGATTCTATCTTTGGTTTTTTAGTCACATCATTAAAGTCAAACAGTTCTTCTAATGGTGCAAGCCCTCTTGGTAATGTGTCATTTTTGCATTGTAAGACTTACAAGTCCTTTTGGTCTAGATATTCAAACATTTAATCCTCATAAGGATGTGTGAGAAGATTTATATTAGCAAAAGAGGGCAACTCTGTTTCATGATCTTTATCTTCAGAAGGGACATCTTCCTCATGTTCTAAGCTATGTTTAATCAATGTAAATTCATTCCTATATTACAGGAAATCATGAATTTGTTCATCACCCTCAAACAACTGCCAATGGTTAATGTTGTTGGGCACTATAGGATGATGTTTGACTTTGATAGGATATTGTTCATTTGCAGGTGGTATTTGGCAATTGTTGGCAGCAAAGGCGAGCTCATTAGTGATGCTATTTTGGACTCTAGGAATGTAAGTGAGCTCATATTTCTTGAAAGTTTTGAGGAGGTCTAGGGTTGCATTTTTGTACTCTGTTAATCTTGGATTCTTGGTCGAGTATTCACCTTTGATTTTTTTAATGACAAGTTTTGAATCTCCTTGGGCTGATATTTTCTTAGCTCCCAAGTCTTCAAGTAAGTGAAAACCAAGGATGAGAGCCTCATATTCTGCAATGTTATTAGTGCATTGAAATTCTAATGTGTAAGAATGACCCTCATTTATGTTATGTATCCAGACACTACCTCTTGAACCGGCCTTTCCACATGAGCCATCAAAGCTCATGTTCCAAAGTGTTTCTACTTCATGTTTGTCACTGAGTTGTTGTTCAGGGCTGCTAAAGTTTTGGTTATCATTTTCTTCATTTGAGAGTGAGTCTGAGTGTTCTGGAGTGTCTATTTCTTTCTCGTCTTCTTTCACTTGTACACCAATATCATTTTCATTATAAAAGATAAAAGAATCCAAATCTAAATGAATAGAATAAACCAGGGTGTTGTTAGGCCTCTCTAGGCTACTCACCATATATTTCATGTGGGATTCTCTATATAATTTCCTAGTTTGATTGAAGACAAGGATAGTAGCATATGACATATCCATTTGGAGGCTGCCTTGAAGTTTGGCTCCCCATGATCTGGACAAATGCATGCAATACTTTGGGGGAATGTTAGCAACCACTATCTCCATAACTAGACTTTTAGCAGGTATTTGTGCCAGATTGACACAAAGATATTTGATTAGGCCCAAACACTTGACTATGCTCGAATCGAATGAGTACAAGTCCTTGTAAGGCTTAGTTATTTCTAGGCCTAATCTCTCCATTATTGCCTTGGGAATGAGGTTTTGCGAGGCACCAGAGTCTAACATATCATTGTGTAATATTTTGTCATGTATGTTTAGGCTAACATAGAAAGGAGGGACAACTCCTTCTTGTTATTTTTCCTCAACTTCGGGACCAAATAACCGCTCTGGTTTGTCATCTGTTAAGTTCAGTGTGTCTGCATTATTCCCTATGTTCAAAACTTTCAAAACTTGAGACCTGTACATATCTTGAGCTACTAGTTCAGTGAGAGGTATGGTTATTTTAATTTTAGGAATCTATCCTTTGAAACTGAAAGGTACTTGGGTTTTAGACATATTTACATCAGTTTTATCAGCCATAAAATTTTCTACATTTTTAATTTTCCAATTCTAATTTGGGGCTTTGGTCACTAATTTTTTTTCAAGGCCACTAGTAGAGGTACTAGGGTAGCTTGTGCCACCACTTGGTTGGCTAATTTTGCCTTTGTTAGGATCAATTTTCTTAGCCATGGTGTTGGTATTGTCTGTCATTCTTTTGAGAATTTTTTCAGGGGTTTTCCTAACAACAACGTCTAAGTTGTTATTCTTGGACTTGTCTTGGTTTTTATTTCTCCTAAGGTCATATTTCCTATGGACTTCCATTATGGAATTTTCTGATCCCAACTCGTAGTCTTCGGAATCTTCATGGCTTGTTTCATCTAGATTCGTGGAGAAGAAACCTTGTTCTTCTTCTGCGAGAAAAACATCACCCTCGTTATCAGAGCCTATTAAGTTTAGATGATTTTCACCCGGCTGTTCAATATATCTTTCCCATTCATCTACATATTTATCTTGGAAGGGTGGCCTGATTTTTTGATAATTTTCCTTTTGTCTGATTTGGGGTAGATCTCTTCTGAAGTTCTAATTTTGGTTTTTGTTTTGGGGATTTGGTTGGTTCTCTCTAGTAGGTTTTCTTTCATTTATGCTTATTCTCTCCATTATTCTCTCCATGGTTCTAAGTAGGTTTTCAAACTTGAAATCAGATGAGGAGGTTGAAGGCATGGTTTCATATTTGTAGGTTACCCTCTCTTCTGATCTTAGCCTAGCTCTATTTTCAATTAATTTAGCCTCTACACTTATAGCTCCCTTTTTCATGCCTTCTAAAGTTATGGGCTCTCTTTCTCTTAGCTGATAGGCCATGTCGGGGTCAAAATATGACGGGAATTTAGCTAAGGCTAGGCCTAGTGGGGGTTTCATGTTTGGTGGTAGTGTGTTGTAAACACTATTGAACCTAGTGCAATAGTCTTGGACAATTTCCCCTATGTTTCTTTTAATATTGTTGTATTCTGAGAGGATCTTGAGAATTTTTTTCTTAATCTCCCATTTGTTTATGAAATTATAGTAAAGGGAAGGGAGATCATGTATGCTGTTGGTAGTTAGGCCTTTGAACCATTTTTTAGCTTCTCCTCCTAGGCTTTGGGAAAATATCCTCATATTCATGGTTTCCTCTTCTAATTCCATGTAGTCAAAAGCATCATTTATTCCATCTACATGTTGTTGGGAATTAGTAGATTCAACCCCAGTAAAGTGTGGGATTCTGGATTGATAATCATTCGACAAAGGTACCAAAGGTTGCCGTAAAACCAGGGAATACTAAGATGCCATGATAGGAGCTAATGGTGGATTTACAAGAGGAGGATTTGTGATATGAGATGGAGTGGTTTGCACAGTGGAGGTGTGAATGGGTGTGGCGGAAGTACTTGGACCAACAAACTAATTCTGAGCAGACTTGGGGTGAAAAGAGCCAAAGTGGTGGAGAAGTTGGAAATTAGGTGGTGTGAAAGGAGAAGCTTCTCTGCTAGGACTCTACTGCAAGTCTATGGGCTCAAGGTCGGTATGGTCAATTCTACTTTGTAACTTGGTTCTGAAAAGGTTTCTGGTGTGATGCAAGTCAAATTGGGGGTCTTGCAAGGGTGTGAGTTGTTAAGGGACAGAGCTTGCTTTGTGAATGGTTCCAACACTAGTTAAGTTTCCAGTTTCAAAAGTTTGCCACAAAATCCTTTCTGGGTCATCAACTATAGTATAAGGGTTTGGGTCTGGATGAGATCTGTTACTAATTCTTTGCGAAGCCAGATTTCAAACTCAAAATTTAGAGAGGCTAAAGGTTTTTTGAACCTTTTCGAAAATTTTACCTCTCTTACTTTTTTGCTAAACTCATACAATGTGTGACTAGATTTCTAAACTTCTTGGGTTTATTTGACACAATCCTAAGGGATTTTATAGATACTAGAAAAGTAAGAAGGTCTACTTGAGGCAAGTGGAGTTGCAAGGTGGATATTTTTAGTTTTTTTGAAGATATGTGTCTATGGTCCACCACCAATACTGAAAAGAAGCTAATATAGGGATGTTTTTGAGTTTTCTGAGTTTCTGTATGTAGCCCTAAGGTTTGTAAGAGTGTCCTATAGCTGAGTCATCATTTTTCTAGGATGGTGAGACAACCAGATTATACTCTTTGGCTATCAACTTGAGTTCTCTATGATATGATAAGGTTTTCTGAAGTCTTAAGGGATTCTTAGATTGTCACTGACATTAGATGTTGCATCATGATCACCATTGTGTTAGTGATAGTGATGAGGTGGTGCTAAATCAACAAATACTCTTTAACAAGGTATTTCGAAGTCCTAAGGGGTATTTAGATTGTCACTAACTCAGAAGGTCCCATCGTGATCGCCATTATGTTGGTGTCCCGTGATTTAGCAGATTGGTAGACCAAATGCATAGGGTAACATCAGACCAGTCTTTGGAGTCCTAGGACCTAGCCTTCCTGGACTCAGAGAGGGCTCTCTCTATTATGCGAAGGATGTGAACTCGTTCATTTTAAGTGTTTGATTTTTAGTCTAGTTGTTAAGTGTAGGTTTTTTGTTTGTTTTGGTTGGGGTAATATGATCAAGTAGGATAGGTGAAATGAGAGGTTATCAAATCAATTGGGCTATGGAGTCTATGAATTCATTGATATATCAACAATGAATTGGGGTACATCATAGGGAAAATCTAGTATAATTAATGGATCTTTAAATTTTATGTGTGAGGTGAAATGGACATTAAGTTTGGGAACCAAGGTAGGGAAAGGGTAGTTAAGAATCCTTTTTCAAATACCTATGAATAGAGATATCTTAAATACAGATACAAAAAATACACTAGTCGTGAGATAGGGCACACCATTTACTCAATGACAATACTTTTAAACAAATAAACATTCAAGATATACAATCTAGTGGAACAAATAAAGTAAGACAACTTATCTAACTTCAATGATTCTACTTTCAAGATTTGAAAACATATAAGAGACAAATAGCATCAATAAATGAAGAGCGAAAGCCTAAAAATCATTCATTAAACTATAAAGGACTTTTAGGAAAACTGATAAGCATATACAAAGGGCAATATCGAAACAAGAACTCTTTGGCTTAACCTAATCAATCAATACATCAAAGATAGATTTAAAGGTAGAGTTTAGATAACATAAAAAAAGCATGGCCTACCATGAATCATGTTTGTAAACTAGCATATTAATCCAATAATGAAATAGAAAATCTTAGGTGGGCCTAGGAGCAACTATGAATTCCTTAAACTAACCCAGTAGAGGAAAACATGAAGACAATAGCAAACATGAGGACTGAGGTGCCTAAAACAACATTTCTCATCCTATACTCTTCTGAGCTATTGAAATATAGAAATATGGACATATGATAAACAAGAAAAACATGGAAAAATAAGATATACATCACCATTAATTAAACTCAGGAATCCTGTAAGCAAGCCTTCATCATTATCAACCAAGGCAAATCATCCACAAGCTCCACAACACTAAATTGTTCTTCAACTTCCAAAAACCATGTATTTCACTTAAACACATAAAAATCCCACTATTACAATGAATCCTCATGCCTAATAGAGCATCTAGAAGTCTATTGGCTAATCATAAGTATCTCTATTGTCCTTGAGGCCTTACAAGGCCCAAGGCACAAGAATATCTAAAATAAATATCTTTCTGGACATTTTTAGATATTAAATTGACCTTTACGCTCTGAAAAGCATAAAAAAACTTGCCAAAGGCACATTCTAACTTGTCAACCATAGGAGCGTAGTACTGTGTGTCAAATTTGAATTTTCATGCCAGGAGCATACCACAAGAACAGAAAAATGGGTCTTCTTACAACAATGTTTTGAAGGCCTTCCCGATGTCGGATAAGGCTCCATGATGGCTTTTTGGAAAGCCCTTGAAGTCTATTTCCCATATATATCCTTGGTTTCCTGATTTTACCTCCGAAACCTGTCCAAAAAGTGAAAATTCCAATGCTGGTAGAAGCGCAACACATGTCCTGAAAGGTAGGCAGAATGGTGAAAAATTGGTTTTTTGGACCCTTTTGGAGGACCAAAACAACTCCAATTGATCTAAAAATTGGTGAGCATGCTCCTCTCATGATGAGGAATCTAAAAATTCAAGCCTTTACTCCTGAATATTCCATGGAAAATGTCGTAGCACCAGGTGTGCTGCGCTCCTAACCTCAAAATTTGCAAAAAACAAAAACTTGTCCAATTTCTCCCAAATTTGGTGGATAAGTTCCTGTAATATTCCCAAATTTTCACATAATATTTGGAATATTAGAGTCCTTGATTTTCTTAATTAATTAACTAAATAAAAGGGTGTAGGTACCCACAATCCTCAATATGAATAAATATCCACTTTTGTGTGTGCAAATGTGGATTAATTAAGCCTAGATCTACATAATAAGGTAGTTGAGCAACTACTAATGTGAATGAAATTGGAGAACTTGTCTCATTAATGAGATAAATTATGGAGGTTGACATAGTCAACTGAGATCATGAAAGGATCAAACATAAGGTTCATTCAATCAACTAAGATCTTGAATATGTCAAACAAAATATCATGAGACACTCATGATAAAGTGATGGAAGATTATGTGAAAACAAAGCACACTTGATGGAGAAGGTGTACATTGCACCTAGACATGATGGTTGATTTGGTCAAACAGCGCAGTCCAACTTGGAGGATCTTGTCCACATGTGACAATGCAGTCTAGATGAGGGCTAAGGCTTGGGAAGGCTCAAATGTTATATAAAGAAGATGAAGGAAAGGATGAGGGCATGCTGATTATTCTTGATGTAAAGAAATTTTCAAGTCTGGAATTGTCATGTGACATTCCACTGCTTTCTTGGGCTGTTTAGCATAGATTGTAGGTGTTGTTTAGCACAGGGTGTTCCTGGTCAGGAATCCCACCTCTTTCTTAGAGTAGCTCTAGAAATAGTATTGTACTTCATATTACATGAGGCTTTGAAAGCCACATCTCTTTTCCTACTTTCTCCAGAACATCCATATTCAAAAATTGCAGATTTCTGAAGATTAGTTTGGAAGGAGGAATTTGTCTTCAATACTTCAGTTGGAGAACTAATGAGGGTTTATTCCTATCACCTTGGGCTTAAATATCAACTTCCTAGAGCTTCATTACAGATCTAGCATCACACCAAAATTTATTGACCTCCTAGCAGCAATATTCTCTTCAGGAACTACGCTGTGCATTTTGCAGATCTAAAAGGAGGAAGGAAGTTGCTAGTATTTCAGCTAACAATCTTGTGAGGGATCATTCCCTCACATTTCCATCAGAATTACCATTAGCCTAGATTCTATTGCAGCATTTTTCATCAAGAAGAAGGCCTCTCTTTCCCTCACAGTGTAATTTCTAGAGGCAGTTGTGCTGCAGCAGCTGCAATCATCATTGGAGGATTGAGAAGCTAGATCTAGAGCTTCTAGCTCATAGATCTGAAGAAAGGATCAACCCTTCAAGCATAGATCTGATATGATATCATATCTCAGTCATGTATTTGTCAGATCTAGCTTCATATCTATATTTCCCAGCAGATCAAGGATCAAATCCTAAGGAGGTGATTTTCCAAAGTTGTAGATCTGGAAAATCCTTTCTGGGTTATCTTGGGAATCCATCACATTGGTTAGATCATGAATCTTGGCATCATCTGAGCTTCAGTTTTGAGTCGATCTACATTTTCCTATTCAGCCTGCAACTATATGTTGATATTCTGCTGAAGGGACAACACAACATTTACTTCAGTTCCTCTCTAATTACGTTGTACCTATTGTAGCATGCTTTCTAGGTGATTCTAGACCAACTTTTTGGCTAGATCTACTCACATTTTGTACATTGTGTAACTGATTCTTCTCCAATATAATAAAATGGATCAGCTTCTCTGTAAATTCTGCTGTTGCCTTAAGATTTATTGTTTATCTTGTTGTAAGTTCTTATATTGTGTTAAGTATTACTGCATTCTCCCTTTTGGGATATTACAGTGGTATCAGAGCATGATCTTTGGCTTAGCTTGTGGACACTTCATTTTTTGTGTCAAAAGAAGAAGAGGATAGATGATATCTATCATGGAGGAAGAAAATTTTTCCACTCATTTCTATAGATCTATGCAAGATCACTCCAAGGAGGTCTATCAAATGAAAGTGAAAAGGAAAAAAGAATATCCAAGAAGAAGATGTGATGAGGAAGGCCTCAACACTTCCTATTAGCAGAGAAGAAAACCGAAGAATCCTAGATCCCCTCATAGATTCACTATGACCACTTTCTTTAAATTAGGTGAAGGGTGTAGAAATGAAGGAAGGAATGAACCTAAGACTCATGAGACTCTCAGTCTATATCTTGAAGAGTAAAAATAATAGTCTAGAGCATTCAAGGAGAAACTAACTCTCCAACAATTATTTAAAATCAAAGAAGAAAGAGGATCCTATAACAACAATAGAAGAAAGAGGCATTATAGATTTTGTTTTCCTATATTTGATGGATCTTCCTCAAGCATTTTTAAGGCTTGGAGGAGAGAGTTAGATGCATTTTCCAGGCTACGTCCTATAGTTGAAGAAGAGGTTGTTCAAATTGCAGCACTTCACCTCTTAGATAAAGCCAATGATTGGTGGTTTGGTCATATGGAGCATGCAAAGGTGACTAAATATTCATATTTCTTTCACAAGTTGAGGAAGAATTTTGATGGGAGAAAACTAGAGATGTACCACAAAGATAAATTTCCTAAGGAGGAGGATGTCAATCTTGTCACTTTGGACAAGAGGTCACTACATTCACCACCAGCTGCAGAAGTACTTGCATCTGGAGAAGAGACTCTTGCATCTTTGCAAGATGGTCTTGAGCTCTTGACATATAGACTCCCATGCATGATTCAGGAGATGCATGAGGAAGAGGAGGAAGATTCCAGCACAGGTACATTGGAAGAAGAGCAGCTATCTCTCTTACCAGTAGTAGGAGACACCATTGTCCTGGTTGGAGGAACTCTTGTGTTCTGTCAAGAGGTTCCCACATATCAGTTGATCCAAGGTATGCATACACATTCATCACCTATTGTTTCAGTAGATCTTATTAAAACGTATGGGGACATGCCTGTTAGTATGAATCTTGATTCGAGGTGTACGAAAAAATACCACTTTAGCTGCACATAACAAACAACCCTAACAACAGAAATGATTGCTAATATATTTAGATATACAGTTAGATGATCAAGACGAATGCTGCAAAAATCTAGATCTATGCATTATAAGACATTAAACAGTAGAAAAATAAGATTTACTCTAAAGGTCCAATAGACAAGACAATAATATATCCAATGAAATTTTTATTAATGGCACCTGGGAGGAAATTTAACACAAGAGGGTGTTCCATGTTCTCCTCAATGGGATGGGTTCTTGTAAGTCAGCACTTCAGATTTAGAATTCCTCTCTCTTGATGGTGTAGAAAACCTAGACAAAAATGGAAAAATATGGCTATGATAGTGGATCAATAGCCAGACCAAGAGTTGTGATCCAGAGTGATCTTTAGGCAACAAAAGGTGACAAATGAATGGGAAAACCCTTCTATTTATAACAAAATATTGAGTTAGTCTAGATATTGGTGCATAGTTAAAATATTATTAACCAAATAAAGATCCAACTTTTATGGAATATTTTATTATATTTTTTGGAGGGAAAAGGAATTTGACTTGACTCAAATCCCCTTATTTGTAAATAATAAATAGATAAATTATTTATTTATCATTTTTAAGGATGTGATTAGGAAATAATAAATAAATAAATGATTTGTTTATCATTTTAAGGATATCGTTGAGTAATAACCAAATAAATGATTTATTTAATTATTTAAGGGAGATTTAGTCATATTTAACAAAGAATACTATTTAAGTGATGTTTAAATAATTATTCTTAGAAAATTACAATATAAATAATGATTTGTCTAATTAATTTCCTTATTTTGGGTTAAATATAACCAGGAATATTAATTAAACTATTGTTTAACTAATTATTCCTTGAGGAAAATCAAACAAATATGGATTTATTCAATGTTTCTCCATGGGGTTTCCTGTTTAGACCATAAACAACTTAATAAAGGTGGTTTACTAAGTTAATTTTCATAGTGAATGTGATTTTACTTGGGGAAAAATTGGTCTTACTTGGTGTACTTGGGTCCATCTAATAACAATGGATTAGATGACCAAAAAATGGTGTAACAAATTCCCCCCTAGCATGTGAGCATTAGGAGCTAATCGTATGACCGAAGTACGTTGTAAGAACTCAATCACTAGACAACAACGGGAAAGTCAAAGAGAGATGATTGTAAGGTAGACCAAAGTGCTGAAAGAACTAGACCCTGAGGAGGTGACTTGCAGGTGTGACAAGTATTTTTGATAAGTGAGTACCTGCTATAGGCGGCGGGGGAGGCATACCTATGCTCATCAAGGCAATAGTACAAACAATAAGCCGTCCATAAAACCGCAAGACGACATAATGTTGGCATAAACATGAGCCAAATAAATAACACGATAATGAATCCCACATACATATTTTTCCTGGGATAATAGCCAGGACTTGTACAATGATATCTGATTAAATGAGATATAAATGCAACCCAGATGCCCATGAAAATAGGAAAGGGCTCTAAAAATCTGACTGATACATACAAACAAAAATGCATTGCAAGCGGTTGAGGCTGACATCAGCAAATGTATGGAGCTGCATCGAAGGATGTAATGAAGAGGTCATACGAGTCTGTGGGGGGCTACCTGTAGGGTCACCCCCTCATGAGGGCTGAGACATCTCACACACACACCTGCGAATCATCGATGTCAGCCGCTGCATCACTGAACCATCAAGTATACAAATCTCGATCATGCTGAAAGGAGCTGGAGCTGAGAAACAATCAATTCAAAGGGAAATAAGGAGTCTCTTTACCTGATCCGAGGCACCGAACAAGAGTGGAAGCTAGAACTAGGGTACACCTGCCTTCTAGACCTATCTTCTAGAATGACTGAGCTGATGTCGATAGAAGGAGGTCTGCCATAGGTGAGGCAATAAGGGATCCTCAATTAAGGCACGAGAGAAAATAGTAGAGTGACTGACAGACTGACACGAATGATGATGATGAAAAGGGGGGGACTGAGTAGCAAAAAGACGACTTCCCTTGTTAGAGCATAAATGGCATGGATGACCTGAAAGCGACTGACACAATATCATGAGGGATAGGGGACAGTGGGACTGAAGGCCATAATGTGCGACACGAGAGAGGGACCAAGCAATGAAGGCTGGAGAACTATGGTGGGATGCGAAGGGACTCAGGATAGACTCCATGAAAGTAATGATGACTCAACTCGGATTCTCTAAGCAAGGGTGACTCGATGGTGCTGCTACATAGAAAAAAGGGTCCAATGGGGACCATCAAAGCATGAGTACAAGATGGTAACTCACGATGAAACTCAACACGAGGGGGAAACATGGTGCCCCTGGTACGAGTGTTGCAAGTGAAGAAAATTTATTTTGAGGAAGTTTGAAGTGGCGCTTCTTGGGAAAAATGTGTCCTGGTGAAGTATCAAATCATAAAAAGCTAATAGATACCCATTTGAGGGCTTGGTGGGATCTTTCCAATGCTATAGACAGTTCGCCAAGCTGAGCTATGGTTCGGTCGCAGTAAGAGAAAGAAAAATCAGGGGTTTTCTTTTAATAAGGAATTTTCCTTCTAGATTCAGTTATTTTTCGGTGGAGCTATGGTGAATATCATGACGAGAGGAGGCCTTAAATCTTGCGACGGCTGTAGCGGATAAACTGACTATTGGAATTTAAGATCTAAAAGTTGTAGGTAAGATGCCTCATCCTACTTTTCATTTTAGTGAGTTGAAAGTTCAACTTAGGTAACTAGAGCTCATGAACAGGCCAGGTCATACTTTTCTTGGGGTCTATTCTGTGACCTAGGTAGTAGGTACTAGGCAGAAAACCGTTACCTGTCCCACAGAAGGACCTGGAAAGTGTGACTTGTCAGAGAAAGGTGGTTCCAGTGCTGTTATGGGCTGAGATCCGGGATTTTATGGTTGAGGGGCATGGATGTCCCCAAGCATGTTATGGACATGCCAAAATGTATTTAGAAAAAGGGAGATCTAAACATATTTTAATGATGTAGTGTGCCACTTGTTTTTGGTATGGTTATGCAGTTTGAGAAAGGAAATCGATGATTACCAACCTATTTTGGTACTACATATATGAATCAAATGGACTTTAAGTTTCTGGGTTGGCATACATGGTGTTGTTATCCCAAAGGTAGGATTTGGGGATAATGAACTGATGTTCTCCTAGAAAAATCATAGTTTGGTCAACCAAAATGTCTATGAGACTAGGTTGTTGATGAAATATGAAGGAATGATGAGGGGTATCATCCTTATAGTGATCTTGAATTGATATGGAACTCTAGAGGTTCTTCTAAATGTGGAAGAATAATGGGACTAGATTCGACATGACTAGATTCACTAGGAGAGTGGTAGAGAACTGATTCTCCTGGTCTCTCAAATATGGGTGCCCCCTTACCCAAACATTGGGTGTCAATGTAATGGCCACAAGGTGCATGTGGTTCAAATGCATGAGTTCAATGTATGGGGGGATAGATAAAGTCAGGAGTAGTCGCTACTTCCATAATGTCGTCACCGTAATAGAAGATGGGGTGATTGATGGAAGAAATACCACATGATGCAGCGAAGTGACCTCACTCCTCATCATGAGAGGAGAGGTTCGCATGCGCATCGTCACAAGGGGTGACAGAAGAGTGAGTAAACAGAGGATCCATCGATGTTGAGATGAGGGAGGGTGCTAAAGGGAGGTCAGGTGAAACATCAGGGGAGGTCTCATTGTGGACTTCTGACCAAGGCCCTGTTATCTCAACATCATAAGGGGAAAATTTAATGGGAGCATCTGTGTCCTCGGGTTTTGCCAAAGCAAGATGCAAAAATAAGGGAGTGGGTGACTCATTGCGCTCGGCCTCGAATTGGCATAAGGCTTCTAAAGAGGAACGATACTCTTCGAGGCAAGGACAAAGGTGAGTGTAGTGACCATGGAAATCACACAAAGCACAAGGGTTATTTGTGCACAATGGTTTGAGTTTTGGTATTGAATCGGGTATAGTGACATATACCTCTGGGATATTAGATTCCATAAATGGCTCATTGACCATGGACTTGAGCCGAGGCAATTCTAGACAAGTATGGGTGGCATGGCTGACAACATCACACAAAGAACACTAGATGGTATGCTTTGGAGGCTGAGAAGGGGTAGGGTTTGTCGGGGTAGCCTTGTCCTTTGATGCCCCCTTGCAAGCTTTTCCCTTCTTACCTGAAGCAGTCGCAACGGGAGGTGGTTCCTGTTGAGGTGAATGAGGCAATGTTGTAGTAGGAGAATTCATAGGGATCGGCTGAACCAGGGTCAAAGCGAGATAAGGTTTAGGTTGACCATGTGGGGTAGTGGCTGGAGGATCTAGGTACCAGACAAGAATCCCAAGGGTCAGGTTAGGAAGAGAGAGGGTGGCCATAATAGGTACTGTGTGCACTCCTGGTGGGGGAGATAGGAACGATATCTGACCAGAGGGGTAATGACCAGGTGGGACGGCACCAAGATGGTTGAGGCCGGGAGGAACCGTCCCAAGAGGGTAAAGGGGGTTATGAGTACCAACTGAAGGTGAAGGGCTAAGAGAAGAAGGTTCAGAAGGCTGATCAGAGGACATCATGAAAATTTGGTAATCGAGGGAACCAGATGGAAGAGATTGAGTGGCCACCTGTCCTTCAGGTGGTTCAGTAGCCACAAATCCCTGTTGAGGGAAAGGATGAGTAAGCACAGCTGGCTGACTAGGTGCAAGACTGGGAGGAATGGAAGGGATGGATTGTTGTCCTCTCAATGATGCTTGAGACTCCCATAGTTGTCACATTTGTGGCAGAAGAGGACAATCATGCGTATAATGACCATAAACACCACAACAAGAATAGGGCTTGTTTGTACGAAGAGGCATATCCTGCTTGGGCTGAGTGCCTTGTTGCTGGTTTGTAGTGTTAGGAGAATTACCTTGATTAGGCCCAGAATTGTCAGAGGCAACTTGATTTTGAGTGCCTTTCCTCTTCCTTTTTGAGGGAGGAGGATTAGTCATGCCCTACTATGCATACACCTATCCTTGAGGGGGGTGTAGTTGATGTTGTGGGGGTTGAGAAGGAAAGGGAGGAGGAGGTTCTAATGTTGGAGGAGCTGGAGCACCAGGCTACGGAGACAGATAAAAAGGAGTTTGGGTAGCAGTGTGGTAAACAGGAGGTTGGGAAAAAGGAGGAGGCATGCTATATCCTGGATATGTGCCAGTGGGAGGGGGAAAAGTGCCTGAGGTTCTAGCCCCATCCTGAGAGAAACCACAGCCCATGGGAGGTTGCGCATATGGATTAAAGGGAGCTCCAACGATACCGTTGAAGGTGTGAGATGCCCTCGGTGCGTTGGCACCACCGAATCTAGGAAGACCGGGTAGAACGGTATAAACATAACCCGAATAAGCATAGATCAGGTCATATTTTAACGCAATTTGGAGAGTGGCTCCTTTGGTTTGAGGAAAGTGTGATGCAACGTCTTTCACAATAGGCAGAAAGAGATTCCTAAGGAACTATTCCATGTAGATATGGTCTTCGAAGGTAGGGGATCGACATAGGGTCCTTGTTCTTTACCATTACTGAACATGGTCGGATAGGCGGGTCGTAGACAATTGACGGAAGGAGGTCAAGAGCTCAGTACCAGTGTCGTAATGAAGGGGAAGCTGAAAATAAGACAAAAAGGCCCGGGCAAGAGTCGCAAAGGTGGTGTGAGAGGAAAGGGTCTGATCAACATACCACTTAGAAGCTTCACCGGTAAGCGTTCATTGGAACAACCGAAGACGGACAGAGTCATCGGTAATGGAATTAGACGAACACCACATGTGGAAAGATATAACATGATTTGAGGGATCCTATCCAGCAAGACCTTCAAACTTTGGGATGTCTGAAGGGAGATTTTTTGGCATAGCAGGCCAACTAGAGCCATGGTGTATAGGGTTGTTTATCAGCTGGTCGAAGTCAGGGAGGCTGAGGCTTGCCATGAAAGGGAGCAAGGGTGTATTGAAGATAGTGTCCGTTGCGGTCCCACTAGTGGTATTCCCAGTGGGAGGGCCGGGGTTACCACTAGTATTAGGTCCTACACCAGACATGGTGAAGGTGAAAGGGGGAGAACCAAAGGCAGAATGAGAAGGATAACCCAAAGGACCAGAAGAAGAGTCAGAGTGCAGACTCGATTGAGGACTAACTTGAATCCTATGTGGAGGAGTAAGTCTCTCTACCAAAAATTGAGGATGAAGGCCAAGAAGTCTCTGAGATGAACACCTTGGTGGTGCAATGGTGATGACACAAACATGGCACAAAGGAAAAAGAGACTGACAAGGGCAAGGAGATGTAGGATCAACTGATTTCAGTGTTGGAACAAGGGCAGAGAGGTGCATGATCAATTGATTTCAATGTTTTAGAGTATTTGCTTGGCGGTGTTAACCAAGTCCTTTTTCACTTAGGGTGTGTGTGTAAAAGTGTGTAAATTTTAATTTTTAAACCCAGACATTTGTAGAGAGAAAAAAAAAAAAGTGTGCTTCATAGTTGTAAATAACCTGCAAATGACAGTATATAAACTTGCAAAACAAAAATAAACAGCTAATAATGCAATAATCTAAACCCAAGGAGGTGGGCCTTTCAATAACTAGTCTATAGGTGACTAAAGAAAAAATCAAAACACACTAAAATAGCCAATAGATCTAAGGTCAGAAGGGGCAGGGATCTAAAGGAAAAAATCTACTGGAAAGTGGTGCAGAAACAACAACTAATTAGAGGAAGAATTGTTGTAAAAAGAGGTGGCGAAAGGCTATCTCCAGGAGGGAAGCGGAGTGCACCCTAAGAGAAAACCCAAATAAAGCTAAATGAGGAGATTTGGATGGATAAAAAGCTGATTTGAAGTAGATCTGAAGGTGAGGTATCATATCTGAAAAAATGGCTGAAGACTCTGAAATTTCAGACAAACAACCCTGAACAACCCTGAACAAAGCTTCAGAAAAACCCAGAAAACTTTCAGAAAAATACCTGCAAAAATTCCAGGTCGTAGTTTCTAACATGTTTTCAGTAGAGGTTGCACTTTTTGGGCAGTAAAGTTCGCTCGGGAGGTCCAAGTTACAGGTTTTGGGCTGAAAAGTGTGACCTGCACTTTCGACACTCTCGATGGGAGATTTCAGAAAAATTTGTCATCTCAGCTGTGGCTGATGTCTGTCACCTGCGTAATAGGTCCAAAAACACATGGAAGTCATAATTTTTATCATTTTATGGTTTTATTGCTTAAAAAAACATCAAGAAAAGAAAAAACAAGGGGCTGAAGAGAAATCCTAGGGTTTGAAGCAACTAGATATGCAAGGATCAGAAAAATGACAACGATCGTAATCGTAAACCTGTGTGGAGTCACCAGTTGTTAGTATGAATCTTGATTCGAGGTGTACGAAAAAATACCACTTTAGTTGCGCATAACAAACAACCCTAATAGCAAAAATTATTGCTAATATCTTCAAATCTGCAGTTAGATGATCAAGACAAGTGCTGCAAAAATCGAGATCTATGCATTAGAAGACATTAAACAGTAGAAAAATAATATTTACTCCATATATCCAATAGACAAGACAAGAATATATCCAATGAAATTTTTATTAATGGCACCTGGGAGGAAAACACAAGAGGGTGTTCCCTGTTCTCCTCAATGGGATGCGTTCTTGTAAGTCCTCAACACTTCAAATTTAGAATTCCTCTCTCTTGATGGTGTAGAAAACCCAGACAAAAATGGAAAAATATGGCTATGATAGTGGATCAATAGCCAGACCAAGAGTTGAGATCCAGAGTGATCTTTAGGCAAGAAAAGGTGACAAATGAATGGGAAAACCCTTCTATTTATAACAAAATATTGAGTTAGTCTAGATATTGGTGCATAGTTAAAATATTATTAACCAAATCAAGATCCAACTTTTATGGAATATTTTATTATATTTGTTGGAAGGAAAAGGAATTTGACTTGAGTCAAATCCCCTTATTTTAAATAATAAATAAATAAATTATTTATTTATCATTTTTAAGGATGTGATTAAGAAATAACAAATAAATAAATGATTTATTTATCATTTTAAGGATATGGTTGAGTAATAACCAAATAAATAATGATTTATTTAATTATTTAAGGGAGATTTAGTCATATTTAACAAATAATATTATTTAAGTTATGTTTAAATAATTATTCTTAGAAAATGATAAGATAAATAATGATTTATCTAATTAATTTCCTTGTTTTGGGTTAAATATAACCAGGAATATTAATTAAACTGCTATTTAACAAATTATTCCTTGAGGAAAATCAGTCAAATATGGATTTATTTAATGTTTCCCCATGGGGTTTCTTGTTTAGACCATAAAAAAACATAATAAAGGTGGTTTACTAAGTTATTTTTCATAGAGAATGCAATTTCACTTGGGGTAAAATTGGTCTTACTTGGTGTACTTGGGTCCATCTAATAACAATGGATTAGATGGCCAAAAAATAGTGTAACAATGCCATCAGGGCCAATGCATAACCAAGGGTTAGAACATAGTGCTGATTTGAAACAGAAACATATCACAGTGCAAAGGACCCTTGATCTAATCAAGGAGGAGATAAAAAGCTATCCCAGTTTGTCTTGGATGAACTACATTCAACCTCTTGAGTTGAAGTGTAGAGTTTCAGAAAAGGGGATGAGCATAATCCTTTGTACAATGACTAGTTATGACATCAATATTGTACCTTTCTTTGAGACAGTTTATGTATTACCTTGTAGATCTATAGCATTTTCACTTAGAAGCAGTGATAATGATGAGGCCCCATTATTCTTGGAGCATTCCGAGGGTAGCTTCACTCATGAAGAAATGGAGGTAAAGATGATAAAGGGTAGATATGTCAATATGAGAAATATTTTCTCCTTTCTTGATGACACTTTTGAGCATCTCACAGCTCAAAGAGAAACTTCTACCTATAGCAGATCTAGAACCTCATTGGTTTTGGAAGGCCATGGATGAGAAGAAGGTCTCATTTAGATATCTCATTAGAGGTTAACTTCAACATTTCATGGAGTGCAAAGTTATTCATCAGTTTGGGGAAGATGGTATTCTACAAAGGGAGGATACCATGATTATGCAGCACATCACTCATCTTCCATATTGGGGTGAGTGGATGATGAAGATAAGCAAGGGGTTGCATGACCACTTGCATATTTATATGGGCCAGCAAGCTTGGTTACGCTAGTTTCCCTTGGGAGGTTCTTGTCACTACCCAAAGGCTCCTATTTCTTTGATCCATGCCTTGAAGAACACTTATGAAATGAAGAAGGAGGCATGGCTGTGCTGGTTGCTCTTGGGTGAGCATGGTTACCACCCAGTAGCTCATATTTTTCTGATTCATTCCTTGTGTATCAATGATAGAATGCAGCAAAATAAGGCATGTTAATTTTTGTTTCACTTGAGGGAGATTGGCCACCATATGACATCTCCTATGTCTATGTGTTTTGTCTTGGGTAAATATTGGCATGATGCTCTCATGATGTGCATTGATGATGTTTCTTTGTATTGGGATGATGTGACATTCCATATGTCCATTAGTATGTTTTTACTTCATGATGCACATGAGGAGGAGAGGAAGCAGCAATATCTCTTGTTGCTTTGGTTGCTTTTGCAGGAGTTTGGCTTGTCCATCTTACATGGAGGAGATGGAGGATGGCAGCAAAGGGCCTTACTCTAGTGGTTACTCTTAGGAGAATATGGTTTGAAACCCTTGCCTACCCATATCGCTCCTTTCCTTCCTATTTTGTATAACATTGGAATGATTCTTGGATCCAACAAGGCCAACAGGGCTAAGTGTGAGAGCATATCAATGCTCAAACAAATTCATGAAACATGGGATGGAGAGATGTATTGTGTGATGGATATTTTCCTTTGTGAAGAGAGCCACCTTATTTTATGCACCTCATGTATTGATGATGATGTTGGACATCATATGGTTGTCACTTGGTACCTCATGATGGAAGGAGGACATCTAACCATATAGTTAGAGGTCATTCTTTATGTTTTTAAAAGACAAATTTGGAACCAAACATGCATAACCCATTGTAGAAAATGGAGGAAGCCTTCCTTATGTGGATGCCATTTGGAGGGGAATAGATGGATTTGCATCTACCTTTTCAGTTTCTCGAGGACAAGAAAGATTTTTTCGGGGGGGGGGACTGTAATATTCCCAAATTTTCACATCATATTTTGAATATTAGAGTCCTTGATTTTATTAATGAATTAAGTAAATAAAAGGGTGGAGGGACCCACAATCCTCAATATGAATAAATATCCAATTTTGTGTGTGTGAATGTGGATTAATTAAGCCTAGATCTACATAATAAGTTAGTTGAGAAACTACTAATGTGAATTAAATTGGAGAACCTATCTCATTAATGAGATAGATTATGGAGGTTGACACAGTCAACTGAGATCATGAAGAGATCAAATAGAAGGTTGATTCAGTCAGCTAAGATCTTAAATATGTCAAACAAAATATCATGAGACACTCATGATAAAGTGACAGAAGATTATGTGCAAACAAAGCACACTTGATGGAGAAGGTGTACATTGCACCTAGACATGATGGTTGATTTGGTCAAACAACGCAGCCCAACTTGGAGGATCTTGTCCACATACACTGCACAGTCTAGATGAGGGTGAAGGCTTGGGAACGCTAAAATTTTATATAAAGAAGATGAAGGCATGGATGAGGGTATGCTTATTATTCTTGATGTAAATATCTTTTCAGATCTGGAATTTTCATGTGACATTCCACTGCTTTCTTGCGTTGTTTAGCAAAGATTGCAGGTGTTGTTTAGCACAGGGTGTTCCTGGTCGGGAATCCCACCTATTTATTAGATCATCTCTAGAAAGAGTATTGTACTTCATATTACATCAGGCTTTGAGTGCCACATCTCTTTTCCTACTTTCTGCAGAACATCCATATTTAGAAATTATAGATTTCTGAAGATCAGTTTGGAAGGAGGAAGTTGTCTTCAGTACTTCAGCTAGAGAACTGGTGAGGGTTTATTCCTATCACCTTGGGCTTAAAAATAAGCTTTCAAGAGCTTCATTTTAGATCTATCATTAGGTAAAAATTTATTGACCTCATAGCAGCAGTATTCCCTTCAGGAATTACGTTGTTCATTTTGTAAATATAAAAGGAGGAAGGAAGTTGCTAGTATTTCAGTTAGCAATCCCGTGAGGGATCATTCCCTCACATTTCTATCATTATTACCATAAGCCTGGAGTCTATTGCAACATTTTTCAGTAGGTAGAAGGCCTCTCTTTCCCTCACAATGCAGTTTCTAGAGGCAGTTGTGTTGCAACAGCTGCATTTATCATTGGAGGATGAAGAAGCTAGATCTAGAGCTTCTAGCTCATAGATCTGAAGAAGGGATCAACCCTTCAAGCATATATTTGATCTGATATCATATTTCAGCCATCTATTTGAAAGATATAGCTTTAGATCTATATTTCCTAGCAGATCAAGGATCAAATCTTAGGGAGGTGATTTTCCAAAGTTGCAGATCTAGAAATTCCTTTCTGGGTTATCTTGGGAATCCATCACATTAGCCAAATCTTGAATCTTGGCATCATCTGAGCTTCAGTTTTGAGTAGATCTACATTTTCCTATTCAGCCTGAAACTATATATTCATATTCTACTGAATGGAAAGCACAGTATTTTATTTAGTGCCTCTCTAGTTATGCTGTACCTATTTTAGCATGCTTTCTTGGTGATTCTAGACGAACTTTTTGGCTAGATCTACTCACATTTTGTACATTGTGTAACTGATTCTTCTCCAATATACTAAAATGGCTTAGATTCTCTGTAAATTCTGATGTTTCCTTAAGATTTATTATTTATATTTCTATAAGTTCTTATATTGTGTTAAGTATTACTACATTATCCCTTTTGGGATATTACAGTGCCTCATGGATCCTGGGAGACCTGTAGAGAAGCTTGAGCCAAAATACCAAGGCTAGATTGGTCCTTTTCCTCCTTTAGTGATTGGAGCTTAATTTTAGCCCTTTTGAGTTCTTGCCTTGCAAATTGATCTCTTTTAGCATAATGCTTAGCCATTCTTCTTTGTAGTTCCAAGTCTCTATTGGCCTTCTTCAACTTGGTTTCAAGGTGTATGCTAGCCCTCTCAAGCCATGATTCCCTATCATGTTCAATTTCGAGTGCAAGGAGTTCTTGGAGAGAAATTTGTTCTGCTTGGTCTGATTCTTCTTCTCTCTACTTTGCCAATGCTTTCCTTAGACCCATAGTTCTAGGTATCCTTATAGTTTGATCTTCCTCATCACTACTCTCATCATAAGTGCCCATGAATTCTGCCAACTTCACCTATGCTCTTTGAGCCTCTTTCCGGTACCTGAGTTTTCTTGTTTCATGAATGGATTGTTAGGCACTCATTTGCTTGTTTTGAATTTGATAAAAGTGAATGGAATCCTTTTCTATTTATAATTCAGCCTCCAAGCCCTTGATTTGTGCATTCATATCTTGGTGGAGGGAGTTTGAAATTCTTGTTTCATTCTCATCATCACTGTTTATGTAAATGAGTTCAAACTCTCTTTCTTTTTCATGATCTTCCTCTTCTTCTTTCACTTTTTGCTTACCTTTGTCCAATGATTGTGTTGAAGTAGATGGAAAGGTCCCCTTCCTATTAGAGGCAGCAAACACTTTCCTTGATCCTCTTTGGTAAATGAGAGTACAAGTTGCAACAAGTTTCATTTGAATACCTTGATCATTGGCAACCTTAGGGTTGTTTTTCTTCTTATTGATGATCTCTGTATGTGTTGGCAATATGATGCAATGTATTGTCCTTGATGGCAACCTACTTGATGAATTTTTCCTTGATGTAAACTGACTTGATGAGTTGTCTTTGGATAGCAACCTATTCGTTAATGATGTAAATCTGATGTATCTACAGAGAAGTTCAGAAGTAACAAAGAAATAAATTCCAGTAAGTGCCAGAGTAATGATGAATAAGATATGTCACAAAGCATACGTGATTTTTTAAAGGCAAAGTAGTGTATGTACGTGGAAAATTATGTACCAAGTAGCGTATGCCTATTTGCGCTCTAAATTTAGGGTAACATCAAACCATGCTCAGTCTGGTAGCTAGCCCTACTAGAACAAGAGAGGGCTCTCTCCGGGTCAATCGTAACAAAAATAATCGAAGGGGCTTGAGATGACTTGAAATAAAGGCTAATTTTAGGCTAGGTATATAATTAAAGGAGTTTGATTTTGATTTTGGGGGTTTTTTTGGAAACAAAGGGAAAGGCAGTTTTGGATCCGGGGATGAGGCCTAGTTTTCGCAGAGTTTTGATTGGGGCAAGGAAGGCAATCTTTTTTATGCTTTGGATTGAATGAATGGATAGTTAAGACTGGTGAGGATCTGAAGAGGGAAAGAGGCTTTCAATAATCCTCTTCAAACAGATGAAAACATGGATAATTAAACAAAACTGAAGGCAAAGCAAAGAAATCTAATGAATTCCACCTTTATCACTCATTTGTTTAATTTAAGAAGAAAGGAGAAGGGAAATGATACACATAAACATCAGTGAACTTACAATTACATAGAGAAAAAAACAATCAAAACACAGAGCCACGTGGATCCCAAATAGTGCTGCAAACCCTGGTCTATTCCTTTGCCAAAAGTGCAGAGATGAAATGTACAATGAAGTGCCAAGAAATCCCAAGTGTCCAACCATGAAAATGACTAAAGAAATACATGATATAGAAAAGCCTAACTCATTCCCATGCCTCTAGGGGTCGATCTCATCATTCTAGGAGCTATTTCAACCATATCTAAACTAGGAAGTGGAAAATAGGCAATGAAACAACTTGCCTCTATATGATAGGAAACTGATTCATTCACTTACATTTCACTTTTTGGTGAATGAATCCACTAAGATAAGTAAAATTGTACCAAAATTAAATCATGGTCATGAAATTACATCAATTTACATCAATATTTACATGAAAAATTCAAGCTAGCCAAAACTAGGCGAAATTTTGAGCTGCTAAGTGAAAAATAGGCCAAATTTCCCTATGCGTCGCGCCTGAAATCTCTATGCGTAGCACAAGTTTGAGGCTGATTTTTAGGGCCTCCCCAAATTCCAAATTGAGTTTAGGATAGCTCATTGGAAATCCCTGCCTGTCTACTTTCCAACCCAAGTGGAATTTCTGGATTTGGTTGCCATTTGCCCCTCCAAAAATCAAATCTCCCAACACTGCTTCCTGTGTGTGCAAAAAGTGGCAAAAAGGCCATTTCTAGGGTGTTTTTGACCCTTTAGGCAACCTAGAACTTGATGAAATACTTAGGTAATCCATAGGCATGCATAAATTTTGATGAAAACTCCAGAAATACAAATTTTTCCTCCAGAAGAGCTGTCAATTATAAGTGCGCGTCAAGTGGCGCTATGCATCAGGTAGGAAAATCTCTGTTTAGGCCCAAAAATTCAAAATTGACAAAATTTTTCCCAAATTTATTGAAAATTGTGCTGAATGCCCACCATCAAGCACTATTCTGGGCCAAAGAAGCTTTGGCCAAAATTTGGAGTCTATCATGCCTTTACGACGCTTTAGTGCCCTCCTTAGTCTTACCTTCACGATCTTGATCCTCGCTTTGCAAACATGATTTCGCGCCCAATAATGGTTCTTCATGCATCTGAGCATGCTCTTTTCCTTTTTTTCCTTTGCCAACAGCTTCTCAAGATGAATGTTGACCCTCTCAAGCCAAGTCTCTCTATCAGCCTCAATCTCTTGCTCAATGGGTGTCATCTCTGTTGGGCTTCTTCGGGCAGCTTGCCGGTTCTCACGCATGTTTTGCAACTCCATGATCGTTTGTTGATCCTCCAACTATTTGTTCCACTGATCTAGGTATTTTATGATCCATTGAGCTCTTTGAAATTTGTCGGTCAATGTGTCTATCTCAGCCTTCTGCTCCTAAATGATCTCTCTCAACTTTGAGCTTGGAGAGCTCAAATCCTCATCAATCAATATGAAATCAGTATCCTGACCTCCTGAAGGGCCTTCATCCTGCATAGGCCTCTTACCTTTGTCATGTACCTGTACTTGTGCTACTAATGACGGCAACGAGACCCCTTCCACCTCGGGTGTAGATAGTACTCGTTGGGCTGCTGCAAACAATACTCTGGTGCCTCTCTGATAAGTGACATATACTGGCACACCGATAGGCTTTGTCTCGTGACCTTCAGGCTAATGTGAAGGTTCACCTGGCTCATGAACAACCTCCAAAGGAACCTGAGGAATTTTGAAGAAATCACGAGAAATGAAATTCTCCGATGAAATGCCCTACAATCCAAGCTGATGTACAACCACGATCTTGATGAGTGCATAGTGATAAATATTGTTGTACTGCTGCTTGGGAGTTTTCTTCTGCACAACCATGGTAATCCTCTCGATATTCCAAAACATGAAATAAGGAATGTTAATCATCCTCACTCTAGTGAAATGCATCAATAATCTGATGTGGTAGGCACAGAGGCGTGAGAACCAGCCCTCACAACTGAAGTATTTAATAATAAGTTTCATCAAAGGCGCATAGGATTCCTTTAGGAACCAGAATGGGAACACCCTGCAGAGTTGTCTCACATAGCTAGGCCTGATGTATGGTTCATAATGCACTCTGTCCACCTGCTGTCTTTTCTTCCACTGTTCACCCACATTCAGTATTCTGGTTGCTTGAGAGATGGTTTCTGGTGTCAAAGTGAAATTTACACCAGCAAGAGTTACCTGACCATCATGCAAATTCAAAACAAAAAAATGAGCCAAATCCTGATGATCCTGAATCCTAGCAATCATCTCACAATACTAATAGCATGACTACTCACGAAAACATGCCATGGCAAGTGGGAAAGCCTACAATTGAGTCAATGAGGTGGGCTCTTCTCTCACATGTTTTCCACCTTTACGAGGCCTTCTCAGTGCATGTAGCTCAGTAGTAGAATCACTATCTCTGTCATATGATGTGTCGGTGTCTGTCTCCATGGTGTTTCAAGGTTAATGCAAGGTGTATGTTGGCTTGAATGAGATGAGGAATGAGAATTTGGTTGTTTTTGTTTTAATGCCAAATAAGTGTCAAAGGGGAGGGACTGTGGGAAAAATAGGATAGTGGGAACACTGAAGTCTTATCAAGTGGTATTTTTTCTTTAGAAAGGTTTTGATTTGAAAAACTTAGGGATAAGGGACAATCCCTTGACTGCTTGGGGAACTTGGGGTTTTGGGAATTTTTACAAATGAAATGGGAAAGGGGAAATGAAGGTGAAATGAAATGGCTTGGGATGGGGAAATAGGGCTTTAGGAGTGAATGAATCTTAGATATGTAAAAGGATAGTGTATTGATGAAATAACAATAATGGGAGAGAAACAACAAGGGGAGAATGGAATATGTGGCACAAAACTATTTTAAAACACCAATTTCAAACCCTAAGAGAGCACTTATTAACACAATGATAGGGTTTAAGCTTTTGACATTCAAACTCTTATATTCCCCTTTCAAACAACACCAAACATTGCTTAATGGTAATTACAAGATCATTTGAACTTACACGAAGCAAATGAGACCGAGAAATTTGGAATTTGTTGGAGGCAATGACAAAATTTGGATGTCGGCCCTGTGCGCCACGACAGAGGCCCAGTGTGCTGCGACAGTTATGCGCGCTGCGCCAGTTCAGAATTTCATAGTGAGAAACTGCCCTATGTGCTGCGTTTGGCTTATGCGCCGCGCCCAACACCCGGTGCGCCGCGACCAACACTTGACCACAGTTTCGGCCTTTCAAACCCTGATTTCGCCCTCCATGATTTTCTTTGGCTTCTTTGATGATTCTTGTGTGCAAATGAATTTGTTGAATATGAAAATAGCTTATATACACAAAGGAATTTGATTTTTATTTTGACAAACCCACTTTCTAATGTTGCAGACTTTGGCACTTTGCATTTTTTAAAATAAACTTTTTTGTTTGTTTGTTTCCTTTGATTTTTTGAACTGATGATGAATCTCTTGTCTATTTTTTGTAGGGATAGTTGGCATGGGATTTCGGCAAAGGTGACTAGGGCTGTGCTTGAAGAACTTTACAACTGAAAACTTTTGAAAATTACATTACATTTATTACAGAGGATGAAATTGACGATTTTTCTTCAAAACATAGTTTTGAAGAAGAATCATTATCAAGCATTATGACGATGAAATTTTGCACTGAAAAATTATTTTGAGCCTCCCTCATGTGCCTGCTAACATTATTAGCCATTTTTAAGACTAAATTTGCGAAACCCTAGACCTAATGAGACTAAAAACCCTAAAATGACTCTTTGGAAAACATGAGGCCAAACATAACTGTGAATGACTTTAAAATTGATTTTGATGAACTGACACGGACCAGAAGGTACACGACATGAGGGATATGAGTGAAAAGACCCTTCTGTCAGATGATCCATGCTCCTAATGGAATGCAGCTGAATGAACTAAATGAGACACCTAAAATGAAATGAAACAAAAGAGATTTTGATCTCTGACGGAGGGATGAAGATACCGACTCTAACATTGGCTCCAATGGGGATGGTAGCTCCTGGGAGGTGCCAAGAACTACAAATTTCTGGGAGAGTAGGCAGTGCCTTTTCCCATTGGGCTATGGAGTCCATAACTTCAGAAAATTAACACAAGACTCTTGACTCATTTATTGACTGAAAATTTGACTCAAATTGACTCAATTTTGAAACTAAAATGATTGAAAAAACTGACTAGACAAACTCAAACCAAAGCTAAAATCAATCTTTAGAATTATAGCCTTCACCTCGGGCCCCAGACTGAAGAAAATATCATAGCACACACTTGGAATGAAACTTTAAACAAATACTAGAAACTAAAATGTTGCCTTTGGCAGCTTATTTATTTACAAATTTTACCCTACTTTGCTGCAGAGCCAATAGATCAAGTAACGTTGTAATGGCAGATCAACCAATCAAGTAACTGTGACCAGGATGCTACTTGAAAGTGTTTCAACCAGGACCCAAATGTAAATTCTGACATCCATACATGTGCATAACGGGTCTGGTTATGTAAAAGACAATTTGATCTGTCATTCAAACTAAAAAAAATTTCCATGTACATTGCAATAGGATCGCAGAAACCAGACTCTGTTCACTTCCCCAACTCCACAATACATGCTTCCAGCTGCAAAATGTCAATGAAAACATCTACGAGCAGCTCTATTGTTTATTTTTTTGAAAGAGGGAGAGTTTCCAAGAACTTTTTGGGATCTCGGAATTCATATGATTGGATCTGATCATTCAAATACTGAATCTCCTTCTCAAATTTTTCAAAAACTAACTCAAAGAAAGGAGTTTTAGCTTTAGGAGGAAACTTCAGAGATCTCAAAAATTGAAGCACAACAATGAAAAATACTTCATCAATTTCAATATCCACTAACTGATCTCTAACTTCTTTTAAAACTTCACAAAGAGTAGGGTCTGCCACATACCCTACCATTATTTTAGTGCATGAATGGATTAGTGAGCACTGGAATATTTGGATTGAGTTGGAGTCGCCAGGCGAATGTTTCAGCCTTCATACATGTCTGATTGTTTTCCACCATCAGCATCAGATATAACTTGATACATGTACTGGGGAAATTTTCAAGTCATATGTTACATTTACAAACTAGATCGGAGATTGACTGAAGTAGCGTTTATCTACTTTCACTAATGCAAAGCAAGAGCATTTCGAAGGCTACCTAGAATAACTTCAGGCTTCTTCTGTAGCTTATAAAACAAATAAAACTAACAAGCAAACCATTTTTTACACAGTATGGTCGCCACTATGTTATTATCTAAATCTACCTCAGGCTGAAAGAAGGCAAAGTTTAGGGTAACATCAAACCACGCTCAGTCTGGTAGCTAGCCCTACCAAAACAAGAGAGGGCTCTCTCTGGGTCAATCTCAACAAAAATAATTGAAGGGGCTTGAGATGACTTGAAATAAAGGCTAATTTTAGGCTAGGTATATAATTAAAGGAGTTTGATTTTGATTTTGGGGGTTTTGTTGGAAACAAAGGGAAAGGCAGTTTTGGATCCGGGGATGAGGCCTAGTTTTCACAGAGTTCTGATTGGGGAAAGGAAGGAAATTTTTTTGATGCTTTGGATTGAATGAAGGGATAGTTCAGACCTATGAGGAGCTGAAGAGGGCAAGAGGCTTTCAAGAATCCTCTTCACACAAATGAAAACATGGATAATTAAACAAAACTGAAGGCATATCAAAGCAATCTAATGAATTCCACTTTTATCACTCATTTGTTTAATTAAAGAAGAAAGGAGAAGGGAAATGATACACAAAAAAATCATTGAACTTACAATTACATAGATAAAAACACCATCAAAACACAGAGCCACATGGATCCCAAAAAGTGCTGCAAACCCTGGTCTATTCCTTTGCCAAAAGTGCAGAGATGAAATGTACAATGAAGTGCCAAGCAATCCCAAGTGTCCAACCATGAAAATGACCAAAGAAATACATGATATAGATAATCCTAACTCATTCCCATGCCTCTAGGGGTCGAGCTCATCATTCTAGGAGTTTTTTCAACCATATCTAAACTAGGAACTGGAAAATAGGCAATGAAACAACTTGCCTCTATATGATAGGAAACTGATTCATTCACTTACATTTCACTTTTTCATGAATGAATCCACTAAGATAAGTAAAAATGTACCAAAATTAAATCATGGTCATGAAATTACATCAATTTACATCAAGAGTTACATGAAAAAGTCAAACTAGCCAAAACTAGGCGAAATTCTGAGCTGCTGAATGAAAAATAGGCCAAATTTCCCTATGCTCCGCGCCTGAAATCTCTATGCGTAGCACAAGTTTGAGGCTGATTTTTAGGGCCTCCCCGAAGTCCAAATTGAGTTCAGGATAGCTTTTTGGAAATCCCTTCCTATCTACTTTCCAACCCAAGTGTAATTTATGGATTTGGTTTCCATTTTCACCTCCAAAAATAAAATCTCCCAACACTGCTTCCTGTGTGTGCAAAAAGTGGTAGAAAGGCCATTTCTAGGGTGTTTTTGACCCTTTAGGCAACCCAGAACTTGATGAAATCTTTATTTAATCCATAGGCATGCATAAATTTTTATGAAAAATCTAGAAATGCAAAGTTTTCCTCCAGAAGAGCTGCCAATTATTAGCGCGCGCCAAGTGGCGCTACGCGTCGAGCAGGAAAATCTGTGTTTAGGCCCAAAAATTCAAAATTGACAAAATTTTTCCCAAATTTCTTGAAATTTGGGCTGAATGCCCACCATCAAGCACTATGCTGGGCCAAAGAAGCTTCGGCCAAAATTTGGAGTCTATCATTCCTTTTACAACTCTCTAGTGCCCTCCTTAGTCTTGCCTTTAGGATCTTGATCCTCACTTTGCAAACATGATTTCGCACCCAATAATGGTTTTTTATGTGTCTGAGCATGATATTTTCCTTGTTTTCCTTTGGCAATAGCTTCTAAAGATGAATTTTGACCCTCTCAAGCCAAGTCTCTCTATCAGCCTCAATCTCCCGCTCAATGGGTGTCATCTCTGTTGGGCTTCTTAAGGCAGTTTGCCGGTTCTCACAGATGTTTTGCAACTCCATGATCGTCTGCTGATCCTCCAAATTTTTGTTCCACTGCTCCAGGTAGTTTATGATCCATTGAGCTCTTTTTAATTTTTTAGTCAATGTGTCTATCTCAGCCTTCTGCTCCTGAATGATCTCTCTCAACTTTGAGCTTGGAGAGCTCAAATCCTCATCATTCAATATGAAATCAGTATCCTGACCTCCTGAAGGGCCTTCATCCTGCATAGGCCTCTTACCTCTATCCTATACCTGTACCTGTGATGCTAATGATGACAACGAGACCCCTTCCACCCCGGGTGGAGATAGTACTCGTCGGGTTGCTGCAAACAATACTCTAGTGCCTCTCTGATAAGTGACATATAATGGCACACCGATAGGCTCTATCTCGTGACCTTCAGGCTGATGTGAAGGTTCACCTGGCTCATGAAAAACCTCCAAAGGAACCTTAGGAACTGTGAATAAATCACAGGAAATGAAATTCTCCCATGAAATGCCCTGCAATCCAAGTTGATGTACAACCACGATCTTGATGAGTGCATAGTGATAAATACTGTTATACTGCTGCTCGGGAGTTTTCTTCTGCACAAGCATGGTCATCCTCTCGATATTCCAACACATGAAATAAGGAATGTTCATCATCCTCACTCTAGTGAAATGCATCAATAATCTGATGTGGTAGGCACAAAGGCATGAAAATTGGCCCTCACAACTGAAGTATTTAATAATAAGTTTCATCAAAGGCGCATAGGATTCCTTTAGGAACTGGAATGGGAACACCCTGCTGAGTTGTCTCACATAGCTAGGCCTAATGTATGGTTCATAATGCACTCTATCCACCTGTTGTCTTTTCTTCCACTGTTCACCCACATTCGGTATTCTAGTTGCTTGAGAGATGGTTTCCGGTGTCAAAGTGAAATTTACACCAGCAAGAGTTACATGACCATCATGCAAATTCAAAAAAAACAACTGAGCCAAATCCTGATGATGCTGAATCCTAGCAATCATATCACAATACTGATAGCATGAATGCTCACGAAAACATGCCATGGCAAGTGGGCAAGCCTGCAATTTAGTCAATGAGGTGGGCTCTTCTCTCACATGTTTTCCACCTTTACGAGGCCTTCTCGGTGCATATAGCTCAGTAGTAGAATCACTGTCTTTGTCATATGATGTGTCGGTGTCTGTCTCCATGGTGTTTCAAGGTTAATGCAAGATGTATGTTGGCTTGAATGAGATGAGGAATGCGAATTTGGTTGTTTTTTGTTTTAATGCCAAATAAGTGTCAAAGGGGAGGGACTGTGGGAAAAATAGGATAGTGGGAACAATGAAGTCTTGTCAAGTGGTATTTTGTCTTTAGAAAGGTTTTGATTTGAAAAACTTAGGGATAAGGGACAGTCCCTTGACTGCTTGGGGAACTTGGGGTTTTGGGAATTTTTACAAATGAAATGGGAAAGGGGAAATGAAGGTGAAATGAAATGGCTTGGGATGGGGAAATAGGGCTTTAGGAGTGAATGAATCTTAGATATGTAAGAGGATAGTGTATTGATGAAATAACAATAATGGGAGAGAAACAACAAGGGGAGAATGGAATATGTGGCACAAAAATGTTTTAAAACACCAATTTCAAACCCTAAGAGAGCACTTATTAACACAATGATAGGGTTTAAGCTTTTGGAATTCAAACTCTTATATTCCCCTTTCAAACAACACCAAACATTTCTTAATGGTAATTACAAGATCATTTGAACTTACACCGAGAAAATGAGACCGAGAAATTTGGAATTTGTTGGAGGCAATGACAAAATTTGGATGTCGGCCATGTGCGCCGCGATAGAGGCCCAGTGCGTCGGGACAGTTATGTGCGTCGTGCCAGTTCAGAATTGCACAGTGAGAAACTGCCCTATGCACCACGTTTGGATTATGCGCCACGCCCAATGCCCAGTGCGCCGCAACCAACACTTCACCACAGTTTCGGCCTTTCAAACCCTGATTTCGCCCTCCATGATTTTCTTCGGCTTCTTTGATGATTCTTGCATGCAAATGAATTTTTTGAATATGAAAATATCTTATATACACAAAGGACTTTGATTTTTTTTTTGACAAACCCACTTTCTAATGTTGCATATTTTGGCACTTTGCATTTTTTAAAATAAACCGTGTTTTTGTTTATTTCCTTTGATTTTTTGAACTGATGATGAATCTCTTGTCTATTTTTTGCAGGGATAGTTGGCATAGGATTTCGGCAAAGGTGACCAGGGTTGCTCCTGAAGAAATTTACAACTAAAAACTTTTGAAAATTACATTGCATTTATTACAAAGGATGAAATTGACGATTTTTCTTCAAAACAGAGTTTTGAAGAAGAATCATTATCAAGCATTATGACGATGAAATTTTTCACTGAAAACTTATTTCGAGCCTCCCTCATGTGCCTGCTAACATTATTGCCATTTTGAAGACTAAATTTGCAAAACCCTAGACCTAATGAGACTAAAAACCCTAAAATGACTCTTTGTCAAACATGAGGCCAAACATAACTGTGAATGACTTTAAAATTGATTTTGATGAACTGACACGGACCAGCAGGTACTCGACATGAGGGATATGAGTGAAAACACCCTTCTGTCAGATGATCCATGCTCCTAATGGAATGCAGCTGACTGAACTGAATGAGACACCTACAATGAAATGCAAAAAAGGAGATTTTGATCTCTGACGGAGGGATGAAGATACCAACTCTAACAAGGCCCAAGTCTCTATTGGCCTTCTTCAGCTTGGTTTCAAGGTGTATGTTAGCCCTCTCAAGCCATGATTTCCTATCATGTTCAATTTCGAGTGCAAGGAGTTCTTGGAGAGAAAGTTGTTCCGCTTGGGCTGATTCTTCTTCTCTCTACTTTGCCAATTCTTTCCTTAGACCCATAGTTCTAGGTCTCCTTCTAGTTTGATCTTCCTCATCACTACTCTCATCATAAGTTCCCATGAATTCTGCCAACTTCACCTATGCTCTTTGAGCCTCTTTCCGGTACCTGAGTTTTCTTGTTTCATGAATGGCTTGTTAGGCACTCATTTGCTTGTTTTTCATTTGATAAAAGTGAATGGCATCCTTTTCTCTTTCTAATTCAGCCTCCAAGCCCTTGATTTGTGCATTCCTATCTTGGTGGAGGGAGTTTGAAATTCTTGTTTCATTCTCATCATCACTGTTTATGTAAATGAGTTCAAACTCTCTTTCTTTTTCATGATCTTCCTCTTCTTCTTTCACTTTTTTCTTACCTTTTTCCAATGGTTGTGTTGAAGTAGATGGAAAGGTCCCTTGCCTATTAGAGGCAGCAAACACTTGCCTTGATCCTCTTTGGTAAGTGAGAGTACAAGTTGCAACAAGTTTCATTTGAATACCTTGATCATTGGCAACCTTAGGGTTGTTTTTCTTCTTATTGATGATCTCTGTATGTGTTGGCAATATGATGCAATGTGTTGTCCTTGATGGCAACCTACTTGATGAAGTTTTCCTTGATGGAAACTGACTTGATGAGTTGTCTTTGGATAGCAATCTATTCGTTAATGATGTAAATCAGATGTATCTATAGAGCAGTTCAAAAGTAACAAAGAAAGAAATTCCAGTAAGTGCCAGAGTAATGATGAATAAGATATGTCACAAAGCATTCGCGGGTTTGTAAAGGCGAAGTAGCGTATGTACGCGGAAAATTACGTACCAAGTAGCGTATGCCTATTTGCACTCTAAATTTATAAAACCAGGGGACATGATCATGGTATTGGCCAACAGTATTGAATGCTGGATTATCTATTTGATCCCGTCCAGGAATACCATCAACGGTGGTTTTGACTCATGGTATTTACAAAGGCTAAATCTATATAAGGAGAAGAAGATCATAGTGCAAGAGTGTGCATGTGTAAGGCTTGTTAATAAATAAATCTCTTTAAGAGATATCTGCATGGTTGAACTCTGATAGATCTGAATCTATGATGCACCTATGGATATGATGAAGGTTCAAGATCTCTAGATCTGGAAATGATGAATCTCTAGGATGATCTGCAAAAGAAATGATGAAGACCTGGCACTAGCCTGATGAAGAAATTGAAGAAATCTGGGTAAGTTTATAGATCTGTTCTGTTCTGCAAAGTTTATCCTTTTCAGATCTATACACTAGTTGGTTTCAACAAAAGCGGGTATATACACGGGTTTGATTCATGAAAAGAGCATATGGCAGTTAGGGTTTTTGAAGAATAAAATACACAGAAGTATACGTGGGTTGATGTGCAAGAAAGCGCGTATGTACGCGACTTCAATAAATCAAAGTAGCGTATGCTATTTGAATCAATGTTTGTTCAGGGTTGAGTTTGTATCTACATATCTATTCTGAAGTCTGGGTTTTAATGAATACTTCACTCTGAAGTATTTCTGCATGGAATGGGTAATATTTTATTGACTGATCTGAATTAATAATGTACCTATGAAGAAAATGATGAAGAGGGATCACTAGATCTGAAATGACTATGTATTTTCTAGATTTGTTTATGGAATGTTTAGATCTGTGATTTGACGAATCTTTGCTGAAGTAAAAGGTGAAATATGAGTTATCTGTTCTAAGGAGCTGCATTTTTCTGAAAATTTGTATATCTATATGCATGTTCATCTCAGCGAAAGCGCATATATACGCAGGTTAGTTTCAGCAAAAGGCGTATACATAGGTTTGTCTTTGTGAAAGCACGTATGGAATCTAGGGTTTTGCTGAAGTGTGTGGAATGAAATTTCTGATTTGTTTTGTTATTTTACTACTATCTTTCAATGATGTATTCATACAGATCTGGGTTGGTTGAATGTTGAATATGTTGCTGATTATGTTGATTAAAGATCAAGTTGTTGGTTAATTGGTTGATGATTCAATGAATGAATTGATGGAGTTATAAGTTTCAGTTTGATGTATGGAACAGGTCCAGTATGAAAATTGATGAAACATGGTCCGTGGTGGTGCCGAGGGTCGAAGCCTTCAGTGAGGGGGTTGGAGCTCCCTTCCAGTAGTGGCTGGAGAATGAGAGAAGGTTGCAGCCTTCTGCAGGTGGGTGCTTGCATGCTGGTATGAGTCTGGGCCAATACAAAATTGTAAGAAGTTTTATTTATAATAAATATTAAAGACATAAACGATAGCAACGGTGGTTTTCTCCCGAATTGGGTTTCCACCTTAAATACTGGTGTTCATGTGTGTTGCTTATGTGTGATGGTTTATTATGCTATTACTGCACATGCTTACTTCTTACTAAACATCTGATGAATGAATGATGCAATGATCTAAGTAAAGAATTAAATGCATAATAAGCTCTCTGTACATACACAATTTTTCTTAAGGATATCCACGTGTATACGCGAGTTGGGTTCAGTAAAGTAGCATATGGTTTTAAGAAAGAAAAAGTAAAAAAATTTCAGTCAGCTCTAAATACTGATTCACCCCCTCCCCCCCTCTCTCAGTATTTTTCCCAACAATTGGTATCAGAGTAGGTCCTTCTGAAAAAGCTTAGCCGCTAGAAGGAAGATCAAACAAGATGAGAAATCAAGATGGAAAAACATCTATCAGGCCTCCGCTCTTCAACAGAAACAATTTAATATTCTGGAAAACAAGGATGAGATCCTATCTTCAGTCTCTGGGAGCAGATGTATGGGCTATTGTTGAAGGAGGATATCAATATCCATCCGCAGTACCAACAGATCCAACAGAAAGAAAGAATTATGAAACAAATGCAAAGGTGGTCAATGCTCTATTGGGAATTCTAACTAAATCAAAATTTGTCAAAGTCGTGCAGCTGGATACAACAAAGGAAATATGGGACAAAATCATTCTAAGTTATGAAGGTGATGCAAAGGTAAAAAGTGCTAAACTCCAAACCCTCAAAATTCAATATGAGAATCTAAAAATGCATAATGAGGAGAGCATTGCCAATTTATTTTTACGTCTTGATGATATTGTAAATCGTATGGGAAATCTGGGAGAAACAATAACTGAATCTACTTTGGTTGAGAAAGTTTTAAGATCACTAACGACAAAATTTGAGTCCAAAGTTTCTGCTCTTGAAGAAAAGCAGGATCTTCAAAATCTTACTATGGTGCAACTTCATGGCATACTAACTGCATGTGAAATGAGAAGAGGAGGACCACCGGAAGTCAAAGAAGCCATATTTAGAGCTTCTAAAAAAGGGAAAGAAGTATAAGAGATAGAAAGATCAGGGTATATCTCAGAAGAAGATGAGGTAAATATTTTAAAGAAACTCCAACTTGGCACAGGACGGTTCAAAGGTAAGTTTCCTTTCAAATGTTTTGCTTGTGGAAGAGTTGGTCATTATGCTGCTAAGTGTCCTCATAAAGAAACACATGAAAATGGGAAGGAAGTATCAAGAAGGAATAAGAATCAGTTTAGCACTAGAAAAAGTTACTATACTCATGAAGACAGTGATGGGTTATCTGATAGTGAGGAAGAATGTGAACAAGATCTTAGACTTCTCATGGCATTTGAAAAGGAATATAGAGAAGAAAAAGATAATTTTATGGATGCGTTAGAGGACAATGATTTTCTTGATGAATTCAATCAACTCAAAATATTCTTAGAATAAAGTAAAATATCCATAGAAACTCTGAAAAATCAGCTTGAATAAAAGGAGAAACACAATGAGAAATTAGAATGTGAAATAGTAAGTCTAAGAAAAGAAATTGAGAAAGTAAGGACTTTGAATCTTAGATTTTCTAAAGGATCTGAAACCTTAGATGAGATTATCAAGGTACAACGTTCTCCTCTTATAAAGACAGGTCTTGGATATATCGGAGAATCTTCTCAGGCTTCAACACCAAATTATCTAAAAGCAGCTACAACTAGTATACAACATTCTTCCACTCAGCAAGGGAATAAAGAATATTTACAGGTAAAGCATGATCATCTCAATTCAAAGAAAACTAACAGGAATATCTTTCAAAGAAACACCAATCAATAGGTAAATTCAAGTAGAAGATTTCATGATCGTAGAAATTTCTTCTTCAATGGGCAATGTTTCTCATGTCACAATTTTGGTCATAAAGTTGTTCAATGTGTTGCATATAAAAACATCATGACAAGAGAAGCAAGAAAGAAAAGGATTGATATTGGAAAAAAGAAGAATACATATAACAAATTTTCTCCTCTTCAAAATGAAGTTGAATGTGCTTATTGCAATAACTTTGGCCATGAAGAATCTGAATGCAGGAGCAAAGTTCAGCCAAAAGAGCATTTTCCTTCAAGCTCCAAAGTGTGGAAAAAGAAGGAATTACAGGTTGAAAATTGTGGCATAGATTTACTTGCAGAAGGTGAAGAAAACCAATGGTACATTGATAGTGGATGCTCAAAACACATGACAGGTGACAAAAACAAACTTCTTGCATATAGTTCTCTAGAAAAAGAAAAGAATGTTACATTTGGAAATGATACTCCTACTGTCATTAAGGGAAAAGGGTCTGTTTTTCTAAAATAAAATGTGAAAGCTAATAATGTCATGTATGTGGATGGATTAAAGCATAAACTGTTAAGTGTAAGTCAAATGTGTGATCAAAGAACTCAAGTTGTCTTTAGTTCAAAAGAATGTGTGGTACGTGATCTTGATACAGGTAAAACAATTATAAAAGGAAAAATAACTCCATTCAACCTGTATGTATTGAAGAACTCCAAAGAAAAATGTTGCTTGATTAAATCTTCAGAAAACTGGCTATGGCATAGAAGGTTGGGGCATCTGAGCTTCTCTCAAATCAACAAATCAAGCAGAATTAAAGTTGTTTGTGATCTTCCCAATATTACTCTACCTGAAAGTATCATATGCAAATCTTGCCAATTCAGTAAGCAAACCAGAGTGAAATTTAATGCCAAGGAAGGATCATCAAGTAAGCCTCTTGAAATCATTCATATTGACATATGTGGACCTGTGAGGAAAAATTCACCACGTGGTGAACAATTCTATATCTTATTTATTGATGATTTCTCTAGAATGTGTTGGATTGGGTTGATTAAACACAAAGATGAAGCATTTGAGAAATTTCAGATCTTCAAAGCACTGGTTGAAAATGAATTAGATCTAAAAATCAAGTGTCTTAGATCTGATCGAGGAGGAGAATTTATATAAGATGAATTCCTTGAATTTTGTGAACAACATGGCATAAAAAGACAGTTTTTTGTAGCTAGCACTCCACAAAAAAATGGCATAGCAGAAAGAATGAATAGAACAGTTCAACAAATGGCTAGAGCTATGCTTGATGATTTTGGAACACCTGACACATTTTGAGGAGAAGCAGCACATACAGTGGTAAATATTGTTAACAAGGCACATGTTCAAGTAAATAGTGATAAAACTTCATATGAACTCTGGTACGGCAATCCTCCCACTGTGAAGTATTTTAGAGTTTTTGGAAGAAAATGCTTTATCAAAAATAATGATGAAAGACTTGGAAAGTTTGAACCCAGAGCAGACGAAGGAATACTTCTTGGTTACTCCTCTAGGATTAGAGCATATAAATGTTACAATAAAAGACTTCGAAAGATTGTTGAATGTATTGATGTTGTTAGTGATGAGTCTCCTGCAGCTCCAAAAGAAGAAAAACAAACAACAGATGAAGACGATGGTGACATATGTCCTTCTACATCAAATAGAAATGATATAGACAATGAACCCAATGAAGAACCTGAAGATGATTTATCTGGAAAAACTCCATCCAGATATGTTCAAAAGAATCATCTAGAATCTCAAATTTTGGGAGAAAATGGATTAGGTGTACAAACAAGAAGGACTCTTGTGGGATCTTCTAGCTATCTGGCATTTCTATCCACTATTGAACCACGCAATGTCAATAAAGCTAGCAAAGATGAATGTTGGATTGAAACCATGAATGAAGAGCTTGATCAAATTGAAAAGAATCACACTTGGGAATTAGTACCAAGACCTCATGACAAAAATGTCATTGGAACTAAATGGATATTCAAAAACAAGTTAAATGAGAATGGGGATGTTATAAGAAATAAAGCTAGACTTTTTTGCAAGGGGTATGCTCAACAAGAAGGTATATATTTTGAAGAAAATTTTGCTCCTGTAGCTAGACTTGAAGCCATAAGAATGTTTCTTGCTTTTTCAAGCTTCCAACAAATCAAAGTTTATCAAATGGATGTTAAATCTACTTTCCTCAATGGTGACCTAGAAGAAGAAGTTTATATAGAACAACTAGAAGGATTCATTTTGGGAAATGATGAAAAACTTTTTTGTAGACTTAAAAAGGCTCTATATGGTCTCAAACAAGCTCCAAGGGCATGGTATTATTGTCTTGACAAATATCTTCATCAACAAGGATTTTCAAAGGGGTCTGTTGATAGCAATTTATACACAAAAACTGAAAATGATAAACTATTGATTGTGGTTGTATATGTTGATGATATCATTTTTGGAAGTAATGAAGATTCTATGAGTCAGAAATTTTCTTCTGTTATGTAGCAAGAATTTGAAATGTCTTTACTTGGGGAACTAACATTCTTTCTTGTCTTGCAAGTGCAACAAGCAACATATGGCATATTCTTATCACAAGAAAAATATCTTAAGCAAATTCTAAAGAAGTATGGCATGGAAGAGTGCAAACCTGTAAGTAAACCAATGATAACCAGATGTAATCTCAATTATCATGATGATTCTCCCATGGTGAATCAACCAGAATACAGATCTATGATAGGAAGTCTACTTTATCTCACTGGGACTAGACCAGACATTATGAATGCAGTTGGGATTGTTGGACGATTCCAAGTTAATCCAAAAGAGTCTCACCTTCAGGATATCAAAAGAATATTCAAATATGTACAAGGAACTCAATACTTTGGACTATGGTATCCAAATAATGCTAATCTCACTCTTCATGCTTACACTGATGTAGATTGGGCTGGAAATGTTGATGATCGGAAAAGCACTAGTGGTGGTGCATTCTATATGGGGCCTCGGTTGGTATCTTGGTTCAGCAAGAAGCAAAGCTCCATTGCCTTATCTACAGCAGAAGCAGAATATGTGGCTGCCGCACCATGTTGCAGCCAACTTCTTTGGATGATGCAAACCTTACAAGACATTCAAATCAAATGTTCACCTCCTGTCTCCATTATGTGTGATAATACAAGTTTCATCAGTATCTCAAAGAATCTTGTTATGCATTCCAAGACCAAGCACATTCCTATCAAGTATCACTTCTTACGTGAACAAGTGCTTGAACAAAAGGTGAAGTTGGAGTATGTTCCCTCCAAAGAACAAGTTGCTGACATATTTACCAAACCTTTACCCAGGGAAGCATTCGAATATCTCAGAAAGAAGTTGGGAGTAGTCTCTTCCATGCAGAAGATCAGATCTACTTAAATACAGAAGATTAAATTGGATACGCGGATTTACTGAAGGATAGTCGCGTATACATGCGAATTTATACATAGAAAACTGCGTATGGGTATTTGTTGACAAAAAATTTTCTGGGTCAACATTCTTCAGCACAGCTGTCGTTCTATTGGGTATCTCCGGTGATGTTCCATCTCTCATATTTCTATTTCATTCTCTGATATTTGTTGAAGATGCCTTGATGATTTTCTTTTGAAAGGGTTCAGGATGCACAAGCTAAGGGGGAGCTTTGGTCGTATGGAAATGATGCATTGTTGGCATTCTAATTATTTGTTGTGGTCTGATCTCATGCTTGAGATTCTTTGGTCTTGATTGTATAAGTCATTTCTATATTTTGATGAAAATTTTATGTTGATACCTATGATGTAAATTTTTATATTCAGTCATGTAAGCACTTCTTCAAATTTGTAAACCTACTTGGCTGGGTAGTTGAGTCAAAATGTGTAAACCCACTTGGTTGGGTACTTGAGTCACATATGTAAATCCACTTGGTTGGATCATTGAAAGTATGAGTACTTGGTAAGTATGAGTCCTTGGTGATAGGAAAGGTCATAGAGTCATGTACTTCATTGAAAAATATGTTTGAAGATTCAGCATGAACTCAGGGGGAGCAAGCATGGTAACTTCAGTGCACATCAGATCTATAGAGCTCTTCTTTCTGCAAGAGAAGAAAAACCTTGTTTGGTTTTGATCCGCCCTTTCCCCTTGATGTCAAAGGGGGAGAGTATCATGGTGTTTGAATAATGGTTATAATCAATGTATATATCTGTTGTGGTGATCAAACACCATCATGGTTGCCATCAAGTCCAAAGGGGGAGATTGTTGGCAATATGATGCAATGTGTTGTCCTTGATGGCAATCTACTTGATGAAGTTGTCTTTGATGGAAATTGACTTGATGAGTTGTCTTTGGATAGCAACCTATTCGTTAATGATGTAAATCTGATGTATCTATAGAGCAGTTCAGAAGTAACAAAGAAAAAAATTCCAGTAAGTTCCAGAGTAATGATGAATAAGATATGTCACAAAGCATACGTGGGTTTGTAAAGGAAAAGTAGCATATGTACACAGAAAAGTAGGTATCAAGTAGTGTATGTATGTTTGCGCTCTAAATTTATAAAAGCAGGGGACATGAACATGGTATTGGCCCACAGTATTGAGCGCTGGATTATATATTTGATCCCATCTAGGAATACCATCAATGGTTGAGTGGTTTTGACTCATGGTATTGAAAAAGGCTAAATCGATATAAGGAGAAGAAAATCATAGTGCAAGAGTGCATGTGTAAGGCTTGTTAATAAATAAATCTCTTTAAGAGATATCTGCATGGTTGAACTCTGATAGATCTAAATCTATGATGCACCTATGGATATGATGAAGGTTCAAGATCTCTAGATCTAGAAATGATGAATCTCTAGGATGATCTGCAAAAGAAATGATCAAGAACTGGCACAAGTCTGATGAATCAATTGAAGAAATCTAGGTAAGTTTATAAATCTGGCCTGTTCTGCAAAGTTTATCCTTTTCAGATCTATACGCTAGTTGGTTTCAACAAAAGCGCGTATATACACAGGTTCGCTTCATGAAAAGAGTGTATGGCAGTTTGGCTTTTTAAAGAATAAAATACACAGAAGTATACGCGGGTTGATGTGCAAGAAAGCGCATATGTACGCGGCTTCAGTAAAGTAAATTAGCGTATGCTATTTGAATCAATGTATGTTCAGGGTTGAGTTTGTATCTGTATATCTATTCTGAAGTCTAGGTTTTAATGAATACTTCACTCTAAAGTATTTCTGCATGGAATGGGTAATAGTTTATTGATTGATCTGAATTAATAATGTACCTATGAAGAAAATGATGAAGAGGGATCACTAGATCTGAAATGACTATGTATTTTCTAGATTTGTTTATGGAATGTTTAGATCTGTGATCTGACGAATCTTTGCTGAAGTAAAAGGTGAAATCTGAGTTATCTGTTCTGAGGAGTTGCATTGTTCTGAAAAGTTACAGATCTATACGCATGTTAATCTTAGTGAAAGCGCGTATATACGCAGGTTAGTTTCAGCAAAAGCGCATATACGCAGGTTTGTCTCTGTGAAAGCGCGTATATACGTAGGTTCAGTGAAGTAAAAGTGCGTATGGAATCTAGGGTTTTGCTGAAATGTGTGGAATGAAATGTATGATCTGTTTTTTTGTTTTACTACTATCTGTCAATGATGTATTCATACAGATTTGGGTTGGTTGAATGTGGAATATGCTGCTGATTATGTTGATTGAAGATCAAGTTGTTGGTTGATTGGTTGATGATTCAATGAATGAATTGATGGAGTTATAAGTTTTAGTTTGATGTATGGAGCGGGTCCAATATGAAAATTGATGAATCGTGGTCCATGGTGGTGCTGAGGGTTGAAGCCTTCAGTGAGGGGGTTGGAGCTCCCT